>JANAVB010007178.1:0-62254 GCA_029216955.1 Iris pallida | reverse complement strand
CACCAAATATTACAATCCCTTCAACACACGTGTCGACTTCGATTGGAGAGGGGAAGAAGTGTGAGGTTGGATGGAGCCCAATATAGCAGAGGAGGTGGAGGAGAGTTGGGAACCCATTTATAAGGGATGGAAGAGAGATGTTGTAAAAATGTTGTAAAATTTAGATTTTTTATAAGGGCACATCAAAAGTTGATCAGGGCTAGCCAGAATTGGGTTAGCCCATGTTTGAGAGGAAATTACTCGGACTATCCAATTTTCTTACTAATGGGGCTGTCCAAACCCCCCCCCCCCCCCCCTCCCCCCCCCCCCCCCCCCCCCCACCTCCCCCCCCCCTCCCCAACCCTCCAAACCCCAAATTTCTTCTAGAATTAGGATTTTCACTTTGGACAAAGAAAAAAAATTACTTTAACACTTTCAAGCTATCAATCATACATTGAAAGTCACTTTCCGAATCACAAGTAAATAACGTGTTCAAAGTGGCCTTTTAAGCCCTAAAAGCATAAATACGTATTTCACTTTCAACAAACAAAAGAATTACTTCAACACTCTCAAGCGACCAATCAAACAGCCCATTTTCTTACTAGAGCTGCTATTTTGCCGGCCCGTGGAGGTGAGCCCATGTTAGCAGGAGAGGCCAATGGCTGGCGGCCACTCGGATGCAGGCCAATGCGGTCACTCCCGAGGGCGGACAAAATAGCATTTTCATTTCCTTGCACTTTCAAGAAAGCAAGCTAGCAACCAAACAGTCCCTTAATCGAAACCAAAAAAAGCCCCCGGTGCTTCCATTCAATATTGCATGAGCTTTGCTATGCATGCCTACACCAAATATTTACAATCCCTTTACAACCACCACGTGTCGGACTTCGATTGGAGGAGGGGAAGAAGTGGTGAGGTTGGATGGAGCCCAATATAGCAGAGGAGGTGAGAGGAGAGTTGGGAACCCATTTATAAGGGATGGAAGAGAGATGTTGTAAAATGTTGTAAAATTTAGATTTTTTATAAGGGCACATCAAAAGTTGATCAGGGCTAGCCAGAATTGGGGTTAGCCCATGTTTGAGAGGAAATTACTCGGACTACCCAATTTTCTTACTAATGGGGCTGTCCCAACCCCCACCCCCCCCCCCCCCCCCCCCCCCCCCCCCCCCCCCCCTTCCAACCCTCCAAACCCCAAATTTCTTCTAGAATTAGGATTTCATCCATAATTTTTTCTATTAATGAAAAAAAATTGATTAATTGATAAATAAATTAATAGATTAATAGATTTGATAACACAATTTCTTCTTTTATCCATAAACTAGGATTTAGAGAGAAATATATATGAGAAATTAGAAGAGAGCAAAAAAAAAATAAACTAGAATTTGGAGAAAGATATTATTCTTGTTTTTCTTCTTCTTCTTGTACCTGTTCTTCTTCTTCTTTGTTCTTTGTTCTTTGTTCTTTCTTCTTGTGAAGAAGGAGGAGATAGCAAAAAAAATTAAAAGCGTTATCTTTTATATCTTGGAATTGGATAGTCCCGAATAAATTTTTCAATGGCAAACTTGTAAATAAAATGGCTAGTCCTGATCAAGTTTTGATGTGCCCATATAAAAAATCAAATTTTGGTTGTAGACTTAGCATATTTTCCATATTGCTTAGAGCATCTCCAACCCTATTGTGAGTTTGAAAAAAATGGTTGCCACATAGGAAGGACAACCATTTTTTCCAAAAGTACTTCTCCAATGCAAATGTGAAAAAAATGTGGAGTTGACATGGCAATGACATGGCAAAGACAATGTGAAGTTTTCTAGATCTAGACAATGCACTTCACAATGTCTTTGTGTCCACATCATCATTTGTGAATAAAAATATTTATAAAAAGAAGTAGAAGAGTAAAAGTTGTCTTGGAAGTTGTAAAAAATTAATTTGTATTGTCTTCTCAATACTTTTGCATTGAAGATGACCTTTTAAACTCATTGTCATTTGTGAATATACTAGTCATAACCCGTACCCATAGGGCATGGTTCATTTAAGGTATTCTCCCTCAAAATCTTGGACCCCCAATTTTATGAGGCCCCCATCAAAATATTAAATCCCAACCACTGCTGTATGTGAATTTTTTTTGGATTTCCCATAAAATCTCACTCTCAATAATGCTCATCCACAACCATTATGAGTACAAACCCCACTCTTTGGATTCCCCATAAAACCCCACTCTCAATAATGCTCATTCCCCATAAAACCCCACTCTCAATAATGCTCATCCACAACCATTATGAGTGCAAACCCCACTCTTTGGATTTCCCATAAAATCCCACAACCGTTGTTTCACCAAGATTAAATCTCAACCACTCTTTATCTTGGCACAGTCAGTCCTAGGATTCAAAAACCTTTGTGTTTTGTATAATAGATTTTTGCCACCTATACAAGACATTGTCTTGTGTCTCATGCCACATAGGATTCACAACACAAAACAAGACAATAGGGTTGGAGATGCTCTTAGGACTATCCATATAGCTTTCATTATGGGAAGTAGTAAAAATATATACAAGATATATGATGGATGAGGATGTGTATCACAAAACATACATTCATCATGGACTAGCCTAGTTAGACCGACATCAAAAGGGGAGGGGAGGGGGCCACTAATTAGCGTAGCAATAGGTACTTGAGTCTAACAAGACCACATCAGCTGGCCCATGTTAGTCTGATCCACCATGTCCAGCGCAAAGAAAGACTTGGCATGGTGGTGCATCTCCATCAGCTCAGGGGAGGAGGCGGCGGCGGCGGCGGGGGTGCTCATCGGCGCACTTGCGACCGCGGACGCCGATGCGGGGGACCCGCGGGAGCTCGCGTTGTTGTCGGTCGCGGCTGCGGCGGTCCCGGTTGATGATGGGCTGTGGTGGTAGTGGCCGAGCTGGGCGAGGTGGGCGGCGTGCCGCACGCGCATGTGGACCATCTTGGCCTGCGCCAGCGCGAGCTGCGTCTGCAGCGCGTCGACCTGGTGCTGCAGCGAGGAGATGGCGCCGACGCAGCCGTACACGGGGTCCCGCACCCGGGCGTTCGCCTCGTAGACCATGCTGCTCACCGCGTCGCTCCTGTGCTGGACCGGCAGCTCCTGTACATGTATATACACACAATAATGTTCGAATGCACAGCTAAAAATTGGTAATTTCTGAAGGCACTCCACATTAGAGCAGTACATTAAAGTTTGCAGTCCTAATATTAAGGAGGACTGTCAATTTTGTTGACCGTCTATCTTAATATTCAAATTCTTTAGGACTGTCAACTTTGTTGGCAGTTTTGACAGTCCTAATTTATGTATTAGGATTGCCGCTGCCAACAAAACAAGTTGGCAGTTCTAGGACTGGACTGTCCTGGAGTAAAATGGGAAAAGTCTTTAGAAATTAACTGAAACTTTAATTTAATTGTGCGATGATATTGTAGTGTGGTGTGTAAGTGAGCACCTGGAGGAGCTTGTTGACGTTGCTGGCGCCGAAGACCTTGTGGACGTTGGCGAACTTGTGGGGCTCGTCGGCGGGGAAGTAGGGGGCGAAGAGGCAGTCCTGGCTGCACCTCCTCCTCAGCAGCTTGCACGCGGCGCACGGGGACACCGCCCCCTGCTTCCTCCCCAACATCACTTCCTTCATCTTTCTCTCTCTATATAGTAACAAGAATTACTTGCTTGCTTCCAAAGTGAGATGGTGTTCAAGAATTTATAGGGCTAGCAAGCCAAGCAGAGGTGAAACAACACAGGGAGGGACTCTGGCTGGCAGAGAGAGTGAGGAGTGAAGTGGTGGTCAGTCCGTATTTGAAGCCGAGGGGAGAGTGCGGATAACCCCACCATGGGCAGGGTGGGTCCCATGCTGGTGCATCTGCCCTATAGATTTGGGGGTCGACAAGAACATCTTGGGTGACAAGATGTTCACTGTTTGTGTATTCAATTTGGGTGGGTGGTGCAGATGCAGTGTTCCAGTTGCAGTGTTTGTGAGAGAGTGATGAGCCATTGTTTGTATAAATCTAAGAGAAATTATTCAGCGAGGTGGGCTCATCTTGCAATTCTCCTTTAAGATCACTATTTTAGACTGCGACTGCATGCACGCATCTACCTACCATCAAGAAGCGAAGAACTCTGATTTCGGTTTCAGTTTCGGATTTCAATTTCGGTTTAAAAAAGAAAATCGAATAAGAATTATAAATTATGTAAATATTCTTAATTTAAAAAATGTGTATATTTTAAAAACAACAATTCTATATATGTGTATTGAATTTTAATTTTGATAATTTAACAACTAGTCCAACTTTGATAATTTAACAATTAGTCTAACTTCGTGCATAATTTTAAAATTTAACAAACTTGTGTATAAAAATATAATTTTTAATATAATTTAATCATTATCCCAACTTTGGATTTGATCCGTTAATTCCAACCGAACAAATCGAATTTATTATTAGGTTCGGTTTGGTTTCTGTTTTGGCTAAATCGGTTCGGTTGAAACCGAATAAACCAAACGCTCGCCCATAATCAAGTGCAAGATGAGTCCGGTTCACTGTGCATCTTAATTCTCCTTCACTTGATTGCATAAGAATGAAAATGACTATTTTAGACTGCCACTACTAGGGGTGAGCAAAACCGATCGATACCGAAAAATCGACCGAATACCGATTAAAAATATTCTAAAAAATCGAATCAAAATTATGTACCAATACCGAATTGCCGAACCGACTAAAATATGGTATAACGGTAGTGGTAACGGTTTGAGTGTAATATCATACCGAAAATACCGCAAATGACCTCTAGCCTAGTGGTTAAGAGAGATGCATGCGGCCCGAGTGGTCAGGAGGTCGATTCTTGGTGGAAGTGTTCGCCACAATAAATAAATAAATAAATATATTGACATCTCAATTGGCGGGTCGGGTGGCTCCAGGGAGAAGACTACTGACATCTCAATTGGCGGGTCGGGTGGCTCCAGGGAGGGCAGGGAACAAGATTGGGAGTGGTCATGGGGATCCCCGACGACTAGGGGGAGGCCCGAGGAGTAGTGGAACGGCCTGGAGACCGAAGGCGTCGGCGGCGGAGAAAGGGAAAGGAGTGGCTGGAGGAGGTAGTGGCCAACAGGGGAGTCCTACAACGGAGCCTCCCAGGGTCGTGCCGCAACAACCACGATCATGGAAGGAGGTGTGCATGCCGACGGCGGCGAAATCTGCGTCATCTATGGAGTATGTGGCTCCTAAGAAGGTGGGGGGAGGTTTTCGGGCTGTCTTCCCTGCAGAGGAGATAGCGGAGGTGACGGAGTTTTGGCAGAATACCCTGGTGATGTATGTGCTTGGTAGCAAGCCCTTCTATGGGCAAATCAGAGGATATGCGGAGAGGGTTTGGCGGCCTAAAGGAAGCATGGAGATCTTCTCCAGGGAGAATGGTTTCTACTTTGTTAAATTTGGGCTGGCGGAGGATGTTATCCGGATCACTCAGGACGGACCATGGTCTTTTGATGGGAGGCTGATCATCTTGAAGGAATGGACCCCGGACCTGCGATGTGAGAAGGAGGTTCTGAATGCGATCCCTGTATGGATTCGGTTCCCCGAATTCCCAGTGAAATACTGGAGTGTTCCGCTTCTCATGAGGCTGGCCAGTTTGGTTGGGAGGCCGATCAAGGCGGACGATGCTACCACCTACCGCACGAGATTGATGTATGCCAGGATATTTGTGGAGATTACGGCTGGGTCGGAGCTTCCGAGCCTACTGGAGTATGAGGGAGCATCAGGGGAGGTGCTGACACAGGTGGTGGAGTATGACTGGGTGCCCCCAATGTGTTCCTCATGTGAGTGTTTTGGCCATGTAGATAGTGCGTGCACGCAGAGGAGACGGAGATCGGACTCGGTAGTCAGGCCGGCGGCGACTGCACAGGGGCCAGTCCCTGGAGCTGATGCTGGAGGTGGGGCTACAGTTAGTCAGGAGGAGGACACTATGATGGATGTGGCAGGTGACCCAGTGACCGATGATCCACGGCGGGTGGCGAGTATGACGGGTGCCGTGGTCCCATTCCAACCACAGAGGAGGGTGTTGACCAGATCCATGGGATTACTTGGTAGCAGCCTGGGGGAGGGCGGGGCTACCCCGGTGGTGGAGCAGGTGTATAGTAGGAAGCGGCATGCGCCGGCCTTGCGTGATGATGTCCTTCAGCAGGAGGGCCTGGACCATGACACTTGTGTCAACCCAACTTGGGATCTGACGCTATCCAGGATACAGGTCCATCTTGCTCCTCCCACTGTGGGAGGGACGGGTCTGGAGGTTGGAGCTGAGGCTCGGGTTGCAGGGATAGAAGAGGATATTGATCTTATGGACAGGGCACTTCCCTCAGGTGCCTGTTCTGATGGTGTTCAGGGGGACCCCTCATTAGTTAATTAATGTCGGTCCTCGCCTGGAACATCAGAGGGGGGTGTTCTATTGGGCGCTGGAGGGAGATCAGTGGTGTTTTGAGAAGAGAGAAGTGTGATATTGCTATTCTGCTTGAAACTAAGATTCGGAAGGAAGCAGTGCTTGATCGGCGGAATACGGGGACTTGGGCTCATATTCATAACCTGGACATCTGCGACATGGCGAGGATCTGGGTTAGATGGAGTAGAGATAGCTGGGAAGGGGACCTGGTTCTGAAGACTCAGCAGATCATTGGTATACTTCTGGTGAACAATGGTGGCTTTAGATTCCTCCTGGGTGCAGTGTATGGGCATAACGACAGGAAGCGTCGTGAGTCCCTCTGGGAGGACATTGCTCGGCTTAGCCAGATAGCGGATTCCCAACACCTTCCATTGCTTATTATAGGGGATTTCAATGCCTTGCTATATCGGCATGAAAAGGTGGGGGGACGTCCAGTCCAGGACTCGATTCTCTATGACTTTCAGAGGTGTCTTCTCATCTCGGGGCTGAGGGGGCTGGAGCGAGCAGGGCACATTTGGACCTGGCACAACAAGGCGTCCAAGGGCAGGGTTGCTTGTCAGTTGGATAGAGCCTTGGGGAATAGCGAATGGTTTCGGTATTACCCTAATGCTGTGGCGGAGGGACTGGCGGCTGAGACGAGTGATCACTCTCCCATTCGGGTGGGTTTATTGGAGAGAGCCACCTGGAAAGCTAGACCGTTCAGATATAACAATAGTTGGTACCTCTCGGCTGATTATGAGGAGGTGGTTGCGAGAGGTCTGCTGGACTCCCGGGAGGGCACTGCTCAGTTTCGCATGGTCCACAAACTCAAGCAGGTGAAGAAGGGTATTCGGGACTGGGTGAAGAGGAGGCCGCGTTCCTCCCTGGTAGACAAGGAGGCTGAGCTTCGGGAGGTTCAGGAGGCCCTACAGGCTGACATCTTGTGTGGGGAGCTGGCGGCCAGAGAGAAGAATCTTAGTGCAGAAGTCAATTCCTTGAGACTCCAGGAGGAGATTAGTGCGGCTCAGAGGGCGAAATGCTCATGGCTCAAGGATGGGGACAGATGTACTAAGTTCTTCTATGATGTTATTCGGACTCGGCAGCACCGGAATAGTATCCCCAGACTTCTGGATGGCGAGGGCAAGTTGGTAGGGGACCCGGTGGAGATCCAGAGAGAAGCAGTCAGGTTCTATCGGGACTTATATCATCAGGAGGACTATCCCACTACGTTCCCACCTCTGATTCCTAAGAGGTTGGTGACGCAGCATGGGAATAGGCGACTTCTGGCCCCGATTCGGATGGAGGAGATCGAGGACATTGTGATGAAGGCTGATCCCAATCGAGCTCCAGGGCCAGATGGCTTCTCCAGTGGGTTCTTTCGGAGGCATTGGGGAGCTTTGAAGCTCCCAGTTCTTGAGGCGGTACAGGAATTCTTTGTATCAGGAAAGCTTCTGAAGGAGCTTAATCATACTTTCCTGACCCTGGTCCCAAAGAAGGAGGGTGCGACATCTCTGGCAGATTTCAGACCGATTGCATGTTGTAATTATCTTTATAAGATAATTACTCATCTTATGTGTCGGAGGATGGAGGGGATTATGCAGGGATTGGTGTCTCGGAATCAGGCGGCCTTCATTAAGGGTCGTTCGATTGCTGAGCACAGCCTTCTTGCTCATGAGATGGTGCGTGAGTTCAACAAGCCGGGGGGGATGAAGGCCTGTGTGAAGTTGGATCTGAGAAAGGCATATGATACAGTTAATAGGGACTTTCTCTGCCAGCTTATGCTAGCCATGGGATTCGATGAGAGGTGGGTTGCGAGGGTGAGGGAGTGCATCTGCTCCCCCACTTTCTCGGTTCTTATACAGGGCACTCCGTATGGATTCTTTAGCAGCTCCAGGGGCTTACGGCAGGGCGACCCTTTGTCCCCCTACTTGTTTACGCTGGTAATGGAGTATTTTACGTGCTTGATGGACCTGGCAGTGCACAGCAGGCGGATGGTCCCTCTTTTTAGACTTGTTCATCCGGTGGTTTCACACTTGATATATGCAGATGATCTTCTGGTGCTTCTCAGACCGTCCATGGGAGGGATGAGGGCTCTTTCTGACATTATGGAGGAGTTCGGGAGGTTCTCGGGATTGAAGCTTAACAGAGAGAAAAGTAGAGTTTATTTCAGCTCTAGTTGCCCTCAGAAGGAGGAGCGGGCTCTGGTTCTGGGAGTAGAGAAGGGTGAGTTGCCGGTGAAGTACCTGGGAGTTCCTCTGACGGTGAATTATGCTAGGGACCAGGATTGCCAGAGTCTGGTGGAGTTCACTAAGAAGAGGGTGGAAGGCTGGCAGGCTGCAGGACTATCTTTTGGTGGCAGGATTGAGCTGTTGAGATCTGTCATTGCTGGTATTGCTATGTTCTGGCTGCAGTCGATCCAGATTCCTGTGGCTACTATCACGAAGGTGGAGTCCATGTGTGCTGACTTTCTTTGGAGGGGGGGCATCCATGCGATTTCGTGGACTCAACTCTGCCGGCCTCGGGAGGAAGGGGGAGTGGGGCTGAGATCTCTCAGAGCTATGAAGGAGGCTGCTAGGGTGAAGATGGCGTGGCAGTTCGTTAGCGGGGGGTCACTTTGGGCAGACTGGATGGCTAGCAGATACCTGAGGAGGTCCAATTTCTGGACGATCAGGATTGATGGTAATTTCTCGGTCACATTTAAGGCTATTCTTAAGTGTAGACCCGTACTACAGACTGCTATTTGCCGATCCATGAGGGATGGTTCCTCCACTGATCTCTGGCTCGACCCTTGGTTGGGCAATCGTTCCCTACTGGAGTATTTGGGGCCGCTGCATGATAGAGAGGCCTCGAGAGGGCTGAAGTGTAGTCTGATCATTCGAGATGGTGCTTGGAGACCGGAGCTCTACACTTTCACAGCACAGCTTGGCGAGGAGATCCGGACTATTTCTATTGATACTAGCCAGACTCGGGACACTTGGAACTGGGCTGGCCATGCCTCTTCTGGGGGGCTGGGCAGGTTCAGTTTCAAGAGTTGTTATGATCTGGTTAGGACTCGGCATGACAGGATTGAGGATGTAGATTTCATCTGGGGAAAAGGGATTGCTCGGAAGCTGCAGCTCTGTTCTTACAGGTTGATGCTCGGGAGATTGATGACGAGAGATAGACTCATTAGGTTTGGGGTGTCCATTCCAGACTCGAGGTGTCTTCTATGCTCTGACGAGGATGAGTCTATGGCCCACCTATTCCTTGAGTGTCCTTTCGCTTGGCACATTTGGTCGGAGCAGTGCAGGAGGTATCTGGGAGGTGCTGGCAGCGTCAGAGATATTAGAGGGATCCTTAGCTGGATCAGGGATCGCAGGGGTATGGATGCTGGATGGGCCAGACAAGCCAGATTGCGACTTTCTGCTACTGTCTGGCATGTCTGGAGGGAGAGGAACAGGCGCCTTTTCGAGGATCTGATTACCCCTCCGATTGGGATTATGCACAATATTGACTTTGATGTATCTGTTTTGACCCCATGAGTCATGGGGGAGTCTGTGTGATTATGTACTGTATTACCTATACCGCGTTTCGCGAGGAATAAAATTTTACCTTATTCCAAAAAATATATATATATATATATATATATATATATATATATATATATATTATTTTTTTATTTTTTATATATATATATATTATTTTTTTATACTACTCATTTTTATTTTTTTTCTTTGTTTTAATCAGTTTCTTAAAACTTAGTATGGATTTTTAGTGGACTTAAAGTTATTTACTTAAGAACGCTAAGAATTTAGTTTTGATCTTTTAGCTTATGTGTTTGTGTTATAGAATTTTGAAGTAAATTTTGGTTACTTAAATTTATACTAAAGATTAAATTTAGTGACTGTATGTGATCTTTTAAGCTCATTTTTAGGTGTTTACGACTTATTACATATTGTTCTAATAATTTTGATAAATTGTTTGGTTGGTAGAGGTTTGGATTTATAATTTAATGCTTCCGAAAAAGTTATATATATATATATATATATATATATATATATATATATATATATATATATATATATATATATATATATATATATATGTTAAGAGGTTCCACAATATTAAGGCTTAATTGCTACTTGATACCCTCAACTATTACCGTTTTTCAACTTGGTACCTTAAACTTTTTTTCGTAACAACTTGATACCCGGATATTATTTTGGACAAAAATGCCCCTATCCCTAACCCCCCTGCTAGCTTCGCGCCCCCCTCTGCTTGCTCCGGCCGCAGCTCCCCCCCCCCCACCCCCCCTGCTCGCTTCAGGCCACCCCCTCCCCCCCTCCCCCCTCTCGCTCTGGCCGTCCGCCCGCTCCCGCCTCTCCCCTAGGGCTCGGCAGCGGGAGGAGGGGGGGCTGGGAAGGGGGGTGCGGGACGGGAGGCGGGGCAGGGGTTGGCCGGAAGCGAGGAGGGGGGGGGGGGGGGGGGGTCCGGCCGGAGCTAGCAGGGGGGGGGGGGTGGCTGGAGTGGGGGAGGGGGTGGAGGGAGGGAAGGGATAAGGGTATTTTGGGGTTTTTTAAAATGTTAGGTATTAAGTTGAAAAAAAAAATAGTTGAGGTATCAATCTGTTACGAAAAAAAGTTTAGGGTATCAACTTGAAAAAGTGTGATAGTTGAGGGTAGCAATTAGCAATTAAGCCCAATATTAAATGTATTGATTGATCAAATGTTAATTGGTAAAATACCGAACCGAACAAAAACGTATCGAATATCGATTTAACCGAAACCGAAAAATCAATTTTAAATGGTATGATATTAATATTAATTTTTAAAATATCGAAAAATTCGATCAAATATCGACCGATTATACCGACGCTCACCCTAGCCATTACATGCACTCGCCTATACACCATCAAGTTAGGAAGAATCAAAGTGCACGGTAAACCCGGCTCAGTAAATAATTTACAGGGCTTAGCTTCCGTGGTTCCAGCTGCTGCAAATCTCTGCACACGTCTCTCCCCACGCCCATCAACGTTGCTTTGTTCGCACGCTGCAGTAACTGGAGGCCCCATTTTAAGGTGGGGGGAATGGTGATCACTAGCGTGTGATTGTGGAATCTGACCCCTCCTCGCTCCCAACTTCGGCTTTTCAAACTCATATGGAATTGTGTTTAGTTGTATACTTGTATGTGATGTAGCACCGCTTTTAAGTGTATCGTAACTGCAGTTTTAGTACAAATTGATCAGTATCGATAGCAAGTACACAGTCCTGCAACGCGGTACTGTACTACTGTTTGGTCTAGCGGTGGAAGGAAACAAAACGAGGAACCAATATTTGAATTATAATCAACAGAGAGATAAAAATTAGCTGTATTTATGCAGAAGAGAAAGAATTTGTAAAATTTACACAGAGAGATATGGGACGTCATGTTAGATGGCATCCAACAAAAACATAAGATTTGGCCGCCATTTTAGATGGCGCCCCATGTGATTAAAGGAGTCTGGTGCCGCCTAAGATGGCGCCCAATAGGCTCCAAGAGTCTCGCATCATCTTAGATGACGCCCAATAGGTTCTGGTGCCATCATAGATGGTGCACAAAAATTTAAAAGAAATTTGGTTTGAAATACTTCATTGTGATTGGCTGAGTATTTGTTGTTCGGATTGTGATTTGGTTTGAAAAAAAAAATGAACGAATGTGATTGACTGAGTATATATTGTTTGGATTGAGAAAGAAATGCATGAATGTGCTTGGCCGAGTCAATGTGGTTTGGATTGAGACCGGATGGTTGAAGTGTTATATATATGCAATGCTGACTCAAGATAACATGAGGCCCGATGGTGAATTGAGAGATTCTGAATAGAAAAATTGTGAAGAAGTAGACAAAGTTTGAAATGAGAATTGGTGAATGGAGAATTCATGAACGAAGAGTTTATATAGATTCATTCTCAACGGTGGAAAATATGACCGTTGTGAAAAAATCAACGGTAAAAAGATTACTGTTGGAAAAAAGGAGCAAATTTTTTTTTTTAGACGTCATCTAGAATGGCCCCGGAGCCTATTGGGCGCCATCTAAGATGGCGCCAGACTCTTGGAACCTATTGGACGCCATCTTAGATGGCCCTAGACTCATTTAATCACATGGGACACCATTTTAAATGGCGCCAGACACTATATTTTTGTTTGGTGTCATCTAAGATGACGCGACATGCCTCTCTGTGTAAATTTTGGAAACTCAGATGCCGCCAAACTCATTCAATCACACGGAAAGATGGTGCCAGACACTATATTTTGTTTGACGTTATCTAAGATGTCGTCCCGTCCCATATCTCTGTGTATAAATTTTACAAACTCTTTCTCTTCTTTGTAAATATACCAAAATTTTATCATTCTATATAAAATTTTCTGTATAACCAATAATCTTGTCAAACATAAAAATATATATAATGATTGAAAGGGGCTAAAGGGAGGAGAGGGGATTTTTGGAGGGCCATGTTGTTTTGTCGGGCGGGTAACGTGATAAAACGGCCAACCGTCACTTTCTGTCCATGTTTTACCCCTATAAGCTATAGCTATGGCTATAGCCTTTAATATCCTTACCTTCCAATAGTTTTCCTCTGTTTTGTTGGTACAAAAGAAAAAAAATAATAATAACATTGCCAAATTGCCACAAGAAAAAAGAAATATGATCTCGAGCAAAGATGTTTGGTAACACTAATTTTATTTTTATATGTGAGCAGAACCAAGGATCCATTCTGATTATTATCTAAGAAAAATGCTATTTGTACCTTCAAATTGTACATCCAAATCGTCCTTTCTTACGTGACAGCTAATGTGATATGTTGATGTGGCAGCTGACGTGACAAATTTTAAAATTAAAATAAAATTAACATTAAAATTAATGTTAACATTAACATTAAAATTAATATTATCGTTAACTTTAACAGTAATATTAACATTAACATTAATTAATATTAAAACTAAAATTAAAATTAATATTAATATTAGTTAATATTAATATTAACATTAAATTAACATTAATATTAAATTAATATGAAAAAAATTGGATAATTAACTTTTTGGGTTAAAATTTGCCATGTCATCGGTCATGTTAGATGACACATAATATTATTTAACATGCTACGTCAGCTGCCACATAAGGAGGAATGTATTGGAGAAACATTTGGGAGGTACGAATAGCATTACTTTTTATCTAAATAGTGATGAGATTGAGTACGCATCTTAAACAGGAAGGATGATGTTCTCGGAAGTAGATACAATCTCTAAACAAGTAGCATCAGTATTTAGGAGCCAGCTTTCAATTTGTTCGGTTTCAACTCCATCGAAATAGTCAAAATCGAATAAACCGATATCCTACAAATTTAAAATCGAATCGAAATTAGTCAAAATCAATATCGAATGGAACCAACACATCTTTGAAGGCCTTGCCACCAGTATAATTATTGTACAAAAAAAAATACAAACTGATATAGATATCCTAGATCCAAGATGAATTCAATTTGTATCTTGGTTGGGATAATAGTCTGTAATGTCAGCTCTTGTTTTTCAACAAAATTTACTTTTTTCGAATTTTTTTTGAAAGGAACCGGCTAATCGTTTGATTTATTCAGTTTATTCGGTTAGTTCGCTTGGACTATTTCTGTTGTTTAATGTATCGGTTCCAAAGTTGGAATCATGATTAAATTATACTAAAAATATATATAATTTTTATATGCACAAAGTTACGCATAAAGTTGAACTAGTTGTTAAATTATTAAAATTGGACTTGTTAACAGATACATAAAATTGTTGGTTTCAAAATGTATACATTTTTAATCATAAAATATGTATATAATTGAGGGTATTTACATAATTTTATAAGTTTATTCGATTTTGGACAACAATTGAATAAATTCTTTTTTAGTATTTTTGCAATTGAAATCGAACCAATTTTTTTTAAACCGAACCGAATCTTTTGTTGGAATCAGCTATATAAAACAAATGATAACTTACAATACGACTTTTAATTAAATAGGGATTAATGAAGACAAAGTTTGCAACTTAACTTGTCAAGTTGTTATAGGAGGGGGACTAATCTGGGGAAAAAGTGTAGGCGTCTCTGCGTAGAGTATCATTAGTAGTTGATGTTAGTGCCGAGGCACAATTTTCGATGGAAAATTCTGAAACTGAAACAATTGTACACACAACGTTTCAAATGCAGCACCTTAAAGAAGATGTGCAACAGAGATCCTGGAGGATTCTGAATTACGAGGATCTAAAAAGATTCTACGTAATACAAAAAAAATCTAAAGAGACTTTGTGCAAGCAACTATCGACAGTAGAGCTTCTAAAAAGAAGTTACTGTAAAAGGCAACAGCAGCGATGACAGGCGAGAATGAGATGCTGGGGTGAATGAACCACCGTTGCTCAAAGCTTTATTCGCCCCACACGAGCACGAACAGCTTCCAGGAACCAGCAAGTTCACGAAGAACTTCTGGAACGCTCGTAAATCAATATTTGAGACTTGAACGGGCTTCCTGGACTTAACAGACTCCCTCAACTCTCTTCTTGGTGCATCTTTCAAAGGAGGCCAAGGGGCTCTATTTATAGAGTGGAGTTGAGACTTCACCTCTTCTCCTATCCGATGTGTGACTAAAATACCAATACTCAAAAATAGAGTTTGATATTTTAGATCATCCCACAATCAGCATAGAAGTGTGCCAGTCCACGCCTACCCCCCGAACACTCCCGTGCATGCACGAGACATCCTGGAGTCCGTGTCCGAGTCCGCACAACAAAAATCAACTTGCATCCTTATTGGATTTAATCCTTTTTCCTTCTAGAAAAATACTCCCACATGGCACAAACTTGTGCCCCACTACACCTCATGTGCACACCTCAACACAAGCAATGCATTATATTGAGATACTCACCATTTGGTGTAGCCGAGGGACTATCTTTTCTAGTCCAAAGGCAAAAAACACCAACAATCCCCCACATATCTCAATATATGGGTTGAGCGTTCCCCACAGTGACTGCCCATCATGCATTAGGAGAGATGTCGCTACGACTTGAATCTTCCCGCATAGGTTAAATAACAGCATGATACAAGATGGACTAAGCCTTGAATTCTGTACCATAACTGTAATTCTTCCTACTCACATAATGACATCAACTGTGCTTCTGGCTGCACATTGAAGGCCTTGTGCCAGCCTGGTTTCAGTGTATAATTTTTGGGCGTCTACAAGTTTACCCTCAAGAGACGGCCTGATATCTCTTTCCATACACTATAGGTGAGTTCTTTATTAAAGAGATATGGCATGAAGCCTTGCACTTCCTTGCGGTGCTACGCCGCTATGACATGGCCTGAAGCCGAGGCATTACCCCTACCTGGGAACCTCATCGTAGTGTCATACTACTGTAGCATAAGGTCACAAGCCTCTTTGCAGTGCCAAACTACCCAGCATGAAGCCTAAGGCTTCCTTGCGGTGTTACGCCGCAACGACATGGCTTGCAATGCCGAGGCTTTACCCCTACCTGGGTACCTCATCGTGGTGTCGTGCCACTGTAACATGGGGCCATCCTCCCCTTTGTAGTGCTGTCTACAACTCTTTAATTACGTCATACAGCATTAGGCTACCTGCCTATTTGCGGTGCTACGCCGCTGTGACTTGGCTTGCAAAGCCGAAGCATTATCCCTACCTGGGAACCTCATGGTGGAGTCACCCCACTGTAGCATGGAGTTTCACTCCTTGTAGTGCTGCTCTACCGTGCTTCCTGTAAAGCACACCAGGCATTCACTCTGCCTGAGAACTCATTAAGGCGTTTAAGCCAACCTTCCACAGGATCTGTTTTTTCCGCAGAAAAAATACATAGTAGACAACAGTGGTTATGGGTCCGTATCCCTTCCATGTTCCAGAGAAAAAGTACCCACTGCTACCTGATAGTTTCCCAGTCAGTGATCCTCCTTTGAACCAAAAGTTAGATGTCTAGTAGATTTCTCTTTGAACTAATAGCATAAAACTTTATGGTAGGATTACAAAGACACACTATCAGAATGCCTTCAAGCCCATTTTACAAGCTGTGTCATCGACCAACTGGCGCTTGAGGCCTTTTGTGAACGGATCCGCCAGGTTCTTCTGACTCCGAACATCAATCACTGCAATAACACCTCTCTTGATAAGATCGTGTACTGCTCTGTGCTTCAACCGCACCGTTCATTTCTTCCCGCTGAAGAGTTCATTTGATGCCACCGCTGCTGTCGCCTGGTTGTCACAGTATACCGATATTGTCGGTATCTGAGCCCCAACCACCGGAAGATCATACATGAGCTCCCGAAGCCACTCTGCTTCATCTGCAGCAGCATCCAATGCAAAGAATTCAGATTCCATGGAGGAGCGAGATAATATAGTCTGCTTCTTCGACTTCCACGATATAGCAGCTCCGCCCATGGCGAATACGAATCCACCTGTGGAATACTCGCTCTCCATATCTGAATATCAGCTAGCATCACTGAAGCCTTCCACTACTGACGGATCTTCGCTGTAGAAAAGTGCATATGTCTGAGTTTTCTTGAGATATCTCATAACACGCTTCACAGCTTTCCAGTGCTCAACGCCTGGATTGCTAGTGAACCGACTCAGCATTTCCACTGCAAAAGCTATGTCAGGCCTTGTGGCAGTAGTAGCGTACATCAAGCTTCCGATGACGCTAGCGTACTCCAACTGCCTGACGCTTTCCCTCGAATTTGGCTCCAGCTTCTGATCACTCCGGTACGGTGTATCAATAAAAGGAAGATCTTGATACCCGTAGCGAGTGAGCATCTTCTCAATATAATGAGATTGTGACAGCGCTATTCCAGTGCCTATCCGGATGATCTTGAGCCCCAAGATTACGTCGGCATCTCCCAAGTCCTTCATACTGAACTTGGTCGAGAGAAATTTCTTTGTCTCTATGACGCAGCTTAAATCCGTACCTAGGATTAGCATGTCGTCCACGTAAAGACATACGATTACTCCTCTTCCGTCAGCAAACTTCGTATACACACACTTGTCTGTTTTACTGACCCTGTAGCCATTTGACCTTATCACCTTGTCAAACTTCTCATGCCACATTTTGGGAGCTTGTTTCAAACCATACAGAGACTTCATCAACTTGCAGACTTTGTCTTCCAGACCTCTGACGACAAAACCTTCTGGTTGTTGCATGTAGATCTCTTCGGTCAGCTCGCCATTAAGGAATGCCGTTTTTACATCCATCTGATGTATCACCAGCTTGTGTATTGCTGCTAGAGCAATTAACAATCTGATTGTTGTCATCCGAGCTACTGGAGCATAAGTGTCAAAGTAGTCGATCCCCTGCTTCTGAGCAAACCCCTTGGCCACTAGTCTGGCCTTGAACTTGTCAATGGTTTCATCTGCTTTCATCTTCTTCTTGAAGATCCATTTGCATCCGATGGGTCTTGCTCCTTCTGGCAGGTCAACCAATACTCATGTGTTGTTGGAGGTGATTGAGTCAATCTCGTTGTCTATCGCCTCCTTCCAGAATACAGCATCTCTGGTCTTCATCGCCTCATCATAGGTAAGCGGATCTGCTTCCACATGATAGGTGACGAAGTCAACTCCGAAGTCTTTCGGCCTCCTCGTTCGCTTAGTTGACGGCTCAACGAGTTCTGGTTCAGCTGGTGTCTCCTTGACGACAGCTTCATCTTGGACTACTGGTTCATTAAAGACTTCTGTCTGCTTTGTACCCTCATCATTCTCCGGAAGATCCGCGAGAACAATATTCTTGTGTTCAAAGTATTCAGCATCGCGAGATTCGATGATATGATTTGACTCGATATCAAGGAATCTTCGAGCATTACTCTTCTCGGCATACCCCAAGAAGATCGCCTTCGTAGTCCTTGTCCCCAGCTTCTGAATCTTCAGATCCGGGAGCTTCACATAAGCCAGACACCCCCACACTCGAATGACATTCAAGTTAGGTCTGACTTTGAACCAGAGTTCATGAGGAGTTATGTCGAAAGTTGCATATGGCACTCTGTTCAGAATGAACGTTGCCGTTAGTGCAGCTTCTCCCCAGTAACACTTTGGAAGACCCACAGTCAACAGCATGGAGTTCATCATCTCTGTCAACGTTCTGTTCTTCCTTTCTGCTACTCCGTTGGATTGAGGAGAGTACGGAGCCGTTGTCTCATTGATGATTCCATGTTCTTTGCAGAATGATAAGAATTCATGAGACCAATACTCCCCGCCTCGATCACTCCTTAACCTCTTGAGTTGTTGTCCAGTTTGCCGCTCAGCCTCGGCCCTGAACTCCTTGAACTTCTCGAATGCTTCGTCTTTAGATTTGAGCAAGTAGACGAAAGCATACTTTGAGAAGTCATCGATGAAAGTAATGAAATACTTCATCCCGGCCTTTGTAGAGAATTGTTTGAAGTCACAGATATCTGAGTGAACCAACTCCAGAAGATCTGTGCTTCGATGACCCTGTGAAAGGGTTTCCTTGTGGTCTTCGTCTGAGCACATACTTCGCATTTCTCTACCTTACCCCCACACTTGGAGATAAGTCCTAGACTAGACATTCTGTTAATCCTTTTACAATGAACATGTCCTAGCCTATTATGCCACAACTAAAGAGAATAAACAGAAAAAGTGATTGTATTTATATTATCATGCTGGGTTACAACAAGCTGAATCTTGTACATTCCTTCAGTTTGGAAAGCTTTCCCGAAGAATGTACCATTCTTGGACATCACCAACTGGCCAGCATTGATGTCCATCCTCAAGCCTGCGTTGCAAAGCAGACTTCCAGAGATCAGGTTCTTAGCAATTACTGGAACATGCTTCACACCTTGAAGCGTCAGAGTGTTCCTCGATGTGAGTTTCAGCTCCACCGTCCCGATCCCCAGTACTTCAGCTTGTGCCTGGTTTGCCATTATGACCTTCTCTGAAGTTGGCTCATAAGAGACGAACCAGTCTTTGTCTGAACAGACATGGCAGGTCGCACCAGTGTCTATCCACCAGTCCAAGTCAGCCCCCACAGTTGCAACCTGTGCTATCATGGCAACTAGATTAGTAATCATAGAAACCTTAATAGGCTCACCTTGTTCTTTGGGCTTGGACTTGCATTCGAATTTGTAGTGGCCCTTCTTGCCACAATTGAAGCAAGTCACATGGGACTTGGACTTCTGCTGCTTGAAAGCAGGACCCTTCACTTTCAGATTCGTGAAGTCCTTCTTTTTGCGATGAGAAGCAGCCTGCTTCCCCTGGTACTCTCTGGTTTGGACCAGATTTGCCTTCGCCAGTTGTTTGGACAGAGTATCCATCTTCTGTTGAGAGCGCATCTCGTCCTCAACATGGACCTCTTGCAAGAAATCTTTCAAGCTAATTTCCATCTTCTTTCGATGCATCCTTGCATAGAAGTTGCTCCATTCTGTAGGAAGTTTCGCGACGATCCCTCCAACGACAAACTTGTGGACGAGGGGCATGTTCTCATCTTCTAGTTTCTGACTTAACTTCAGAAACTCCTTCACTTGGGGAAGCATCGCCTTCTCGTCTTCGAAGGTCCACTTGTGGTATTTTTCTACCATGAAGATCTTGGACCGGTTCTCGTCATCTTCATAGAGCTTTCCCAAGGAGTCCCATATCTCTTTGGCAGATGTCTTCTTGGAGTAGGACTCTGCTAGAGAGTCTTCCATGGAATTGAGTATCAGTAGTTTGCATATACTGTTTTCTCTCTTCCACTTCGTTTGCTTGGTCGTAGCAGCGGCCACAGCCGTAGCAGATCCAGTGGTTGGAACGATCGGTTCTTCTTCTGACAGCACGTGATCAACATTCACGAGTTGAAGATTTAAAGTGACCTTTCGTCTCCATATCTGGAAGTGTTCGCCATCAAATTTCTCCAACTTGTTAAAGCCGGTATCGATGAGCGAAGCACGAGAATTATCCATCTTTTCAATAAAGCTTTGAGATTGTTAGTGCCGAGGCACAATTTTTGATGGAAAATTCTGAAACTGAAACAATTGTACACACAACGTTTCAAATGCAGCACCTTAAAGAAGATGTGCAACAGAGATCCTGGAGGATTCTGAATTACGAGAATCTAAAAAGATTCTACGTAATATACAAAAAATCTAAAGAGACTTTGTGCAAACAACTATCGGCAGTAGAGCTTCTAAAAAGAAGTTACTGTAAAAGGCAACAGCAGCGATGACAGGCGAGAATGAGATGCTGGGGTGAATGAACCACCGTTGCTCAAAGCTTTATTCGCCCCACACGAGCACGAACAGCTTCCAGGAACCAGCAAGTTCACAAAGAACTTCTGGAACGCTCGTAAGTCAATATTTGAGACTTGAACGGACTTCCTGGACTTAACAGACTCCCTCAACTCTCTTCTTGGTGCATCTTTCAAAGGAGGCCAAGGGGCTCTATTTATAGAGTGGAGTTGAGACTTCACCTCTTCTCCTATCCGATGTGGGACTAAAATACCAATACTCAAAAATAGAGTTTGATATTTTAGATCATCCCACAATCAGCATAGAAGTGTGCCAGTCCACGCCTACCCCCCGAACACTCCTGTGCATGCACGAGACATCCTGGAGTCCGTGTCCGAGTCCGAGTCCGCACAACAAAAATCAACTTGCATCCTTGTTGGATTTAATCCTTTTTCCTTCTAGAAAAATACTCCCACATGGCACAAACTTGTGCCCCACTACACCTCATGTGCACACCTCAACACAAGCAATGCATTATATTGAGATACTCACCATTTGGTGTAGCCGATGTGGGACTATCTTTTCTAGTCCAAAGGCAAAAAACACCAACAGTTGAGACTCTCAAATGCAATTTAGGATCCAAAAATTAAAAAAAAGAAAAAGAAAAGGCAAATGTAGAACGTGTTAGATTTGTATGAGAATATTAGTAAATGATAAAATGGACTCCGATTCCAAGATTGTGTGGTCAAAAATTGATGTGGAAAAAAAATAATACAAATTCTAGAATCTAGAAAGTTTGGCTCTAAATTAGACTTACTATTCTACGTAATGAGTTCCTATAATCTAGAATCTAGAAATTTGAAGGCCCAACCCTTAGCAGCTATGGGTGGAATGAGACCGAAATTATAGAAATTGGAACTAGAAATGAGACTTACTATTCTATAAAATGAGCTCCTACATTCTAAATCTAGAATTTAGAAAATGGGATTAGCTTACTAATGATACTCTTAGGAAGCGTGTCGAGCTATGATAGGCAAGAACGTGGTTGGGGAGTTCATGAAGGGTTATTATATGAGGTTGTACTTTGTTTTATTAGCCAACTCCAAACTATGCTTATGGGATTAAGTAGTAGTTATTAGAATAGATAACAACTTGGGTTATTATATGAGGTTGTACTTTGTTTTATTAGCCAACTCCAAACTATGCTTATGGGATTAAGTAGTAATTATTAGAATAGATAACAACTTTCTTTCTTAATTAATTATTTATACTCTTCTGTATGTATAGCTAGCTCGCCTGGGGATGCTCACTGTTGATAGTTTTTCATCTGGTGGCTTTCTCTGTTTCTTTCCACTGTGACAATCATTATTGTCTCATCTTTAGATTCATTGATGTACTCAGATATAATCACTAGTTAATCCATGTATTACAAATTTAATATTCATATTGTATTGATATAAAAAAAAATTCATACCATACAGGAGAAATTATTATGTGTGTGGGATTCACTGTACACCTTACATATCATCCATTAATTATATGAGAATTTGTGGCACTCATCCCAATATCATCCAATGGATGATTTCGAAGAGTGCACGATAAATTCGGCCCATCCAATAATCTCTTATATAACTTCTTGTACTCAATTATATGGTCGGCAAATTTTTATTGGATGAGTATTTCAAGTGCATTCAACTCGTGCCGTCGTTTGCGATTCTGTACGTCTCGATTCAACCAGTGGTCCAACCACGAGGTTAACTTAAGTGGCTCACGTTTATTTCCTTCTAGACACTACACTGCTTACAAATATTCAATTACAATATCGATATTTTGAAGGAAAAAAACAGGAATAACATCGATCCGGTCCGAAAAAATTACCAGTTCAGAGGTCAAGGTCAACCGGTTGAACCGGTTGGTCTGATCCGATTTTTAAAATACGCTCGATACAGGATTCTGTATGGATAGCATTATTCATACCTCTGATTGAGAATATATTTCTTCATATCAGTCCCTGTGATCGTCCAAAACGTATTGCATTTGATTTGCGTTGCTAATTACCATATTTGCAGGTATGGTACGAGTGAAAAGCAAAGTGCAGGTTACTCCAAAATCAGTGTTTCACCGAGTCATGATTTTAATGAATGACAAGGCCAAAATTAAGGCACCCCGACTCTGTTGTTTGTCCTTCTTGCAGGTCGTTCAAGGACAACTCTTGTAGAAAACCCAATATCTTGTAGGCAGGGGAACTCTCCAGGCCCCTAAGTCTCCAGTTGTTCGCTAACAGAGACTTTGAGGTCCACCCCAACTCCTTTTTTGTCAGTTGAACTGGCAATCTCCTATGTCCATATTTTGAGTTAACACAGTGAAGACCTTGAGTAGCTCAAGTGTCAGGAGAGGAACTCGGAATTCGAATTCCACACTGTCGTCAGAACCGGGGGCTTCGACGCTCCCACTGGCCGTCAATTCCAGGGACAATACTCCGAACACGGTATCCTCTCTTTTGGAGTCGAGGACAAGGGACAACCAAAATTAGCATTGACTAGGGCAACCCAACTGCTGGACCGGCCTTGCTTGTAGGCCCAAGCTCTTCGGCAGTCGGCAGTTTTCATATCAGAAATTCTCTACCACAAGATTCACAAACCACCACTCTCTAAAAGCAATAGAGTAGTTACCATTTGTCAAACTACAATAGAGCTTTCAATGTTTGGTTTCAGACATGCAAATCCTCGATAACTTAACAACTGATAACTACTTATGACCAAAAATGAACCGTAAAGAGATTTTTCTGCCATGTAATGTTTTCAGATGGAAGATAAAATCATTTATTTTAGGGATAATTTAGTAAATATTTTTATTCTAAATATTGAAACTAACATATACCCGCAATATTTTTTTAACAAACAAATGCTACCATTTTTAGTATAAAATAGTAAAAAAAAATAAAGATATACCCCAACTTCTTATTATTATTATTTTTTTCTTCTGTTTTACATAGAAGTGGGAGTATTTGCTAAATAAAAAAAATTAGTGGGAGTACATGGTAGTTTTAACATTTAGAATGTAAGTATTTGCTAAATTATCCCTTTATTTTTTGCGGTTCTAGAATGCAACGATAAAAATAATGATAGCAGGTTGAGCTGTAGAGGTCTCAAGAGCATGCATGTGATTTATAAAGGAAATTAAGGGCTACATTACTGAGGGCTACAAACAAAGAGAGAGAGAGAGAGAGAGAGAGAGAGACCAGCACATCTTCTTTTAAAAAAAATGTCATTTTTTTGATATACAAATTAATTTTTCAAATAAATATTAGAAGACAACACAAAATGCAACAACCAAAACTCTTATTACTCCCTCTTCCTCCCACACAACTTTTCTTCCTTTATTAACATATTTCTCTTTTAAATAAAATTATGTATGGATGGTTTCGAATTTCAATATTACAGCGGTTTGAAAGTTTTTAAAGTAGTAACGGTTGACTTGAGAACAACGAATGACTGTCAGAATTCTGACCATCCTTATTGTTGTTAGGAATGTCAGAATTCTAACAATCATATATATATATATATATATATATATATATATATATATATATATATATATATATATATATATATATAC
Source organism: Iris pallida (assembly GCA_029216955.1). Lineage (NCBI taxonomy): Eukaryota > Viridiplantae > Streptophyta > Magnoliopsida > Asparagales > Iridaceae > Iris > Iris pallida. The sequence continues at coordinate 38,051 of JANAVB010007178.1, read as the reverse complement.
ACACACACACACACAATGGCGGATCTACATAGGGTCCAACGGGGGCCACGGCCCCTCCAATTTTTTTTTTTTAAATATCGATTATTATATAGAAATTTTTACAGGTTTACAATATATACTCGTTTGACCCTCTAATGTACAAAGAATAAACTAGCTCAAATGGTAATGCTTTTGGCTTTCAATTAAGAGGTTACCAGTTCAATTCTCACGTTTGACACATTATTACATTTTTTACATATTTTATAAATCTTTTATTTATAATGTTTGCTTCTTCTTTTTTCTTTTTTTTGTAGCAATTCGAAAATATTGTCTTTTTTTTGCTCATTCTTGTTTGAGTTTCAGTATATTTTTGCTATGAAGTCCAATTAACACGACAACTTTAAAGATTTCTATATGTAGTAGCACGGCCCCTCCACAATTTTAATCCTTGCTCCGCCCATATATATATATATATATATATATATATATATATATATATATATATATATATATATATATATATATATATATATATGAAGCAAAGGTACTTATATTTTATTGTGTAACATGAATTACAATGCGATGCATCTATCTCTCCCTACTTACAGGTTCTCCCCTATTCTCCCATGATGCTTACATATGTTTCTATGTTATGAATGATTCCATGTACAGTAGTAGCCACTCCCTCGAAGATACGTCTGTTTCTTTCCCTCCAAACATGCCACACGGCTGATAACAATTTAGTCCTAGCTTTGTTGAAGGTTTCGATTCCCCGTCCCTTCAAAGCTATGATCTCCTCGAAAATGTCTTGAAGTCCATCCTGGCCAGTTCCAGGTATGTCCAAGCTATCTTTAAAGTGGTTCCATATCATACCAGAAGTTGGGCATTGGAAGAAAATGTGGTCTCATGATTCCACTCCCCCGCCGCAGAGAGCACACGCCTGGTTGTCAATCGAAATGCCGAGCCAGATCATCCGTTCCTTGGTGAGGAGTCGATCGCGTATAGCCTTGTACGCGCATAATTTCATTTTTGGTGCCACCTTACGAACCCATATCACCTCCGCCCAGTTGACTTTCTGACGCCGTTGCCGGAGTTGTTCGTAAGCCGCCTTGGTTGAGAAGTGCCCGCTGCTTGTGTCTAACCAAGTCCATCTGTCTCGTCTTTCTTCTGGATGGATTTGAATGCTGCCAATTTCAGTAGCATGCCATTGCCCCACTGGACGAGCTTTGAAATGCCATCTTCCGTCTTGTATGAGAACAGAGAGTGGCTCGTCTCGACCGCATATATCGAATGTTGGCCAGCCTCACCGCTCAACCATGCTACGTTGATTGAGCCATGGATCTTTCCATAAGTTAGTAGTACAACCATCATGAATCAGCCTATTAATTCTCCCTTTTAATTTGGGCCGGATGTGGAGGATGTTTTTGTAGGTCACTGAGAAGTTATTGTTGATCTCTTGAGTCCAGAAATTGTTGGTGCGCGTATACCTGCTACTTGTCCATCTCGCCCATATAGAATTGCTTTCAATCAGCCTCCAAGCCATTTTGAGGAGAGCGACTTCTCGTAGAGTCGACAATGATCGAATACCTATCATCCTTCGCCTGGCACAGCTCGTCCCAGGAAATAGTGTGTAATCCTCCACGCCATACAAAATTAGCGCAGAGTTTCTCAATCTTCTGAAGGGTTTTCTCGGAGATGTGGATAGCATGTAACCAATAACTGGTTATAGCGTATATTACTGATCTCACCAGTTCTAATCGCCCTCCGAACGACATGAGCTGGGCCTGCCATCCATCTAGCCGGGATTGAACATATCGAATAAGCCCCTGGCAGTCCGCATCCTTCGCATAATTAATAGACAGTGGCAGGCCGAGGTATTTAACCGGAAGTTGTCCCATTTCGATTTGAAGAAGAGACGACCATCTTTTTTTTTTCAGGACAGTCTTTGTTCACATATATCTGGCTCTTATCCCTGTTCAGGTGGAGACCCGACAAGTTCGCGAATTCTTCCAACACTTCGTTGAGCGCTGTTAGGCTCTTCTCTGTCGGTTCGACGAACACTAGGAGGTCGTCTGCATAGATCAAGTGTGAAACTATTGGAGAGACATTCTGGTAAAGGGGAATAATCCGTTTTTGATGTATAGCCATATCCATCAGGCAAGTATAATATTCCATTACTATGGTGAAGAGGTACGGAGATAACGGGTCACCCTGTCGCGTAATCCTCGGTTGCTGCCGAAGAATCCACATGGTTGGCCTTTTATCAGAATCGAAAATGTGGGAGTGGTGATGCACTCTCTGATTCTATCGACCCACCAAGGTTATATATATATATATATATATATATATATATATATATATATATATATATATATATATATATGACTGTCATGATTTTGATTATTGTTAGGATTGTCAAGATTCTGTTAGTCATAATTATAGTTAATTATAGTTAAGCCTGTCAAAATTCTGACAATCATTTATCGTCTTCAAATCGATTGTCACGATTTGTAAAGCGTCTAAACAACCCCTATAATAGGGTTCGAAACCATAAATAATGGTATTAAGAGTTTGCAAGAGGGAGAAGAAGTTGGCTGAGAGGAAGATAAATTTGGGTGTTTGAAATTGTGTTAAACCTAACAAAGTGATAGTCCCTATCGCTTTTGGTGGTGTGTAGTTTCTTTTGTAAACCTTATGTGCACTTCGGAAATTACATTCCTTTCTGCTTGTTAGGGTTCTTCATATTTTAACGGAACTTAAAAGAGGTGTTCCGGTGCTCCTTAGTGTCATGAACTTGACTGCATGACCAAAAGATAGGTATATCCGCACTCAATTGGCCTTCTAGATCTATGGCAAGATATCTTGTTTGGTTGCCGCTCGTGCTCCATGAGGATCCTAATCTTGATTGGAAAAGTGATAATGTATCTATCTTAAATACCTTGTTTATGAAGATTCCGATGTTTTTTTTAGGAGACGACCTACTTAGGTATACCCTGTTGATCAGAATCGTTGTACAGTTGTGAGGTACACAAATACAATTATGTTCATGAGACTCCAAAAGCTAAAGTGATGTTTATTGCATATGGTCAAAAGGAAAGGAAGGTAGTAGAATATGCAAATAGAAACATCCTTTCTTTTTCAAGAGTTGGACGTTTGAATTGACAGTAAAGAGAGTTATGTCCACAGTCGACAGGCCCCGGACTGAAGAAGGACGTTGTTATTTGAATAAGGTTCATCTCGATTTGCTCCGAAAGATGGATGATTTAAACTTAGCTGGGGGCTGTGATTTGATGGGAAGGCCCCATAGTGATGCTTTATAAGCAAATCATTATTGCCAAGGTCCTGCTAATGTGTTTCGGGGTCTGTTTGTTTCGACAAAGTGCAACGAAGCGAAAAACTCAAAAAAAACGATATTTTGCGTACGCATTATGTACGTATACATTATTCGTGTGCAAGTTTATTCAATTCTTTTGTTTGGCTATTTTAAAGAAGTGAATGTTACAAGTAGAAACTCTAAAGTTTGGTATTTTGATGGTAGTTAAAATGAGATGGAAAGTGTGTTAAAGTATATTGGATTTTTTTTTTTTTTAGGGTAATGTAGTCTTTTATTAAAAAGGTGGAGCATTCACTACATTACAAGTGGGAAACAAAGAATCATTTGCTAGCACCTGGTCAATACACACAGGTGGATAAATAAAGACCGAAGTCGTATAGGTGGCTAAAGCATATTTAGCCAATGAGTAATCAGCCAATCAAAAATACCCTTAATGAAGTAGAAAGAACCCGATTTTGGGATCTTCGTATCTCTTTGACAAACTTTGCAAAGCCATACTACTTTTGAAGTTATTGGAAGTTATATTCAAAATAGTATATAAATACTTCTTGACCAGCAAGAAGAGAAAGTAAGTTTAAAGGAATTTTTAAAGACAGGTTCTTAAAAATATTGTAGGTTTCAACACGTTCTATTATTTTTTGTTATCTGGACATGTCCCTTGAAGACTTGAATTATATGCTTTATTAGTTATAAGTCCATCACTGGCTTTCAAGTTAAAGCAAACTAACCCCAAGGTCAACATTAGATATGCATCGTTACAACTTACATGTTTCTGTCACTGAAGTGCTAAGGAGCCAAGAATGAGCTTTGAGAACTTGACAAGATCTGGAAGGAGGTAAGAAAGCTTTTATATATGGATTACTTACACTGACACCTTCTATATATGGATTATTTACATTGACATCTTCTATATTTTGTGTTTACTAAATGGACTTTTTCTAGTTTAAAAATAAATAAACTGGTACATGTCCTTTATTTTTTTTACAAGTAGGGATGATCAGTCTGAAATCTTCTACATAAACTATAAAACTTAGGGGTGATCCATATATTTAACAGAAAACATAAGGGGTGTAAGTGCATTTATTTTCAAACTAGCAAAGATTCGCATAATAAACAAAAATATAGGAAGCGTTAGTGTAACATGTCTTAGTCCCGGGGCACAATTTTTGATAAAAAAATTGAGAAAATAAAACGATTGTAAAAATAACGTTTCTAACAACACTCCAAAGAAGGTACTTGACAGAGATCCTTGGAAGATTCTGGATTACGAAAATCTAAGAAGATTTCGTAACAGCAGCAAAGGATTATAGTACTTCTAAAAAGAAAGTACAAATTGAGTTGCTAGCAGCAGCAGCGAAGTGGATGACAGACGATAGATGGAAGAACAGTCTGCTGGGGTGAATTATCACCGTTGCTCAAAGCTTGATTCGTCTCACACGAACAGCTTCCAGGAACCAGCAAGTTCGACAGAGAACTTTGGAACACTCCGCCCTTCTGACTCCTCGGAAGGCGCACGGACTCCTGCGCTAATTGACGTTGGTGCTATTCTTCTTTTCTCTCTGTCATTCTGTGGAATTATGTTAAGAAACACTTGTCTATTCTGTGTATTGAGAGAGAGAGAGAGAGAGAGAGAGTAGAGAAGCTTTTATAGCCCTGCTCTGTAACCGCCCAGTTAGCAACATGTTCGGGATGTGGGAAGAAACCGTCCCGAACATGTTGTAACTGTTCAATCGTGCACAGACACGATCTGAGCTGAATGGCGCACAGCATGCGCAATCTGCGCCACCTGCGCCATTCGCGCACAGAGCCACCAGTGCGACCTGCGCAATGTACGTCCAGCGCGACCAGCGCAACCTGCGCACCGTACGCACCTGCGCTACACGTGCACAGCGCCATTAGCGCAACTTGTGCCACCTGCACACCGCACGTACCCTGCGCCAACCGCTGTGCAAACTGCAGTGCCGACTGCTGCACCATCTGGCCGCGCAAACGGGCAGCGTGAACTGACATACAAACGACTGCACAAGAGGCTCGCGCAATGAGTGCAACTTAAGCGCAATATGCACCTAGCAACGATGCTGTCGTGCTAAGTGCGAAGTACGCCAACAAAATGCCACATTACGTCTTATGAGCCCATGAGCCCGAGTCCGAGTCCGAGTAGCTAAGGCCCTACGGGAATTAGCTCCATTGGAAATTAATTCCCAAGAGTAAAAAGCATGAATGCTTTATTGTTGATTTGGCTTTTTTTTTTCCACTAGAAAAATACCCCTACATGGCACACCCATGTGCACCTCCACATCACTTGTGCATCTCTAAACAAGCATAGCTTATATATAGAGATACATTTCTTTTGGCCTAGCCGATGTGGGACTAAATTTCCAATGCAAAGGCAAAAATTTCAACAATCTCCCACATATCTCTATATATGGATATGAGTGTTTCCCACAGTAACTGTCCATCATGCATTAGGAGAGATGTCGCTGACGACTTGAATCTTTCCGTATGGGTCAAACAACGAACTATAATACAAAAATGGACTAAGCCTTGAATTCTGCACCATAGCTGAAGTTCTTTCCACTCACATAATATAGTTACATGTGCTTCTGGCTGCATATTAAAGGTCCTGTGCCAGCCTGGTTTTAGTGTATAATTTTGGACGTCTACAAGTTTACCCTCAAGAGACGGCCTATTATCTCTGTCCATACACTATAGGTGAGTTCTTTATTAAAGAGAAATGGAATGAAGTGCTTTGCGCTTCTCTTGCGGTGCAACGCCGCTATGACATGGCCTAAAGTCGAGGCATTATCCCTACCAGAAACCTCATCGTAGTGTCATACTACTGTAGCGTGAGATCACCGCCTCTTTGTAGTGCCATACTACCCAGCATGAAGCCTTAGGCTTCCTTGCGGTGTTACGCCGCAACGACATGGCTTGCAAGGCCGAGGCTTTACCCCTGCCGGGTACCCATCGTGGTGTCATGCCACTGTAACATGAGGAACACCTCCCCTTTGTAGTGCTGACTACCCCTCTTTAATTTTATCATACAACATTAGGCTACCTGCATATTTGCGGTGCTACACCGCTGTGACTTGGCTCGTAAAGCCGAGACATTATCCCTTTCGGGAACCTCATGGTGGAGTCACCCTACTGTAGCATGGAGTTTCACTCCTTATAGTACTGTGCTACCGTGCTTCCTGTAAAGCACACCAGGTATTCACTCTGCCTGAGAACTCATTAAGGCGTTTAAGCCAACCTTCCCACAGGAACCATTTTTCGCAGAAAATAACAGTAGACAACAGTGGTTGTAGGTCCGTAACCTCTTCATGCCCTATAGGACATGTACCCACCGTTCCTGATATTCTTCCGGTTAATGGTCCTCCCTTGAACCAAAAGTTAGATGCCTAGTAGATTTCTCTTTAAACTAATAGCATAAAACTTTATGGTAGAAATACAATAACACAATATCAGAATACCTTCAAGCCCATTTTACTTGCTGTGTCATCGACCAGCTGGCGCTTGAGGCCCTTGGTGAACGGATCCGCCAGGTTTTCCTGACTCCGAACATCAATCGCTGCAATAATACCTATCTTGATGAGATCGTGTACTGTCCTGTGCTTCAACCGCATAGTCATCTTCTTCCTGTTGAAGAGGTTATTTGATGCCACCACCACAGTCGCCTGGTTGTCGTAGTATATCGGTATTACCGGTATTTGCGTCCCAACCACTGGAAGGTCACACATGAGCTTCCGAAGCCATTCTGCTTCCTCCGCTACAGTATCAAGTGCAAGGAACTCAGATTCCATGGATGACTGCGAGAGCATAGTCTGCTTCTTCGAATTCTGCGATATAGCAGCTCCACACATTGTGAAAATGAATCCACCTGTGGACCTCTCGTTCTCTACCTCTGAGCACCAGCTGGCATCACTGAAGCCTTCCACTACCTGCGGATCTCTGTTGTAGTACAGTGCATATGTCTGAGTCTTCTTGAGATATCTCATAACTCGTTTCACAGCTTTCCAGTGCTCAATGTCTGGGTTGCTCGTGAACCGACTCAGCATTCCCACGACAAAAACCATGTCAGGCCTTGTGGCAGTAGTAACATACATCAAACTCCCGATAACGCTTGCGTACTCCAGCTGCCTGACGCTTTCCTCTGAATTAGGCTTCAGCTTCAGATCACACCTGTAAGGCGTATCGATCCCTGAAAGATCCTGATACCCGTAGCGTGTGATCTTCTTCTCAATATAATGAGACTGTGACAGCGCTAGTCCAATGTCTGTCCGGATGATCTTGATCCCTAAGATCACATCAGCTTCCCCCAAGTCCTTCATACTGAACTTGCTCGAGATGAACTTCTTTGTCTCCGTGACACAACCCATATTCGTAACTAGGATTAGCATGTCGTCCACGTACAGACAAACTATCACACCTCTTCCATCAGCAAACTTTGTGTAAACACATTTGTCCATCTTGCTGACCATGTAGCCATTTGACCTTATATGTAAAACCCCTAAATTTCTACTATTTATTTTTTAAAAAATTGGTACTGATTTTTTTATTTGTATTTATACGTCACATAGTTGTATTGTACGTCGCACGCAAAAATTTCGTTTTTCGTAATTGCTCGACGAGTACGAATATGTGCGAGCGTACATATTTTTAGAAAAATATTTTCTATTTTTATAGTTTCAAAATAATATATATATAAAAATTAGTTGTATTTGTATTTTACTTAAAGTTGTGAAAAGTATCGTATCAAGATGGCCAAAACTTATTACTTTTATAAAAGGCCAGCTTATTTAATAGTGGTAATTTAGAAAACTATTTTTATGCAAATATTCCTTGCACATGAGGTACATGAATTTGAATTCATATATATAATTCCATTTTCGAATTTATTGATATTATTATTTTATTATTCAAAAAGATATTTAAAAATATTTATTATTTTTGAAATTATTATTATTGGTATTTTTGGAAAATATATTTGAAAATTATTGTGGCCATTTTAAATCTCGATTTGATTTTTTGGATTTAATTTAAATAGTTTAAAGATAGAATTTATATTTAAATTGAGTTTAGATTATCTAGATTTAAATTGGAATTGAATTTGAATTTAGATTTGATTGATTTAAATTGAATTATCTAATTGGGTTTAAATAAATCCTAATTCTTATCCAACTGGAAATTTCCACCTCCTATATAAGGAGAGGTACTCATCCATAAATTTCTATCATCCACAGATGTGCATTATGTCTGTGTCCACCGTCTTATTCCATACTTTATACATATACAATAATTTTCGTGTCGGACAAACCCCCGACACAATTAAATTCCTAACCTAATCCTATTCTAAACCACCGCAACAGCCCTATCTACGCCCACCCACCAAAACTTCCACCAAACCTCCTCGTCATCGACCCATCACCGTAAGCATCTCCGTCATCCCCGCCTGGCCACTCCAGCCAATCCACCATCACCCACAACATCCGTCGCTACCTTCTCCGGACACCAGCCCCAACCGGTGATACCCAGCCGAACTCCCTGTCGACCACCAAAACCACTACCACCATCGACATCATCATAACCTCGGCACCGCCACCATACTCCCAGCCTCCATTATTGTTCTTCGATCATACTGTCGCCATCTGGTCAACCCAAACTGGCATCATCACCACCAACAAAATCCGCCACCACCGGTGCCGCCCCAAAATCCATACTACCACCACCATCGCACCATCATCACCAAAATCCCTAAAGAAACAGCCACCATAAAGTAAAGCCCCAAACTTACCTCCGGATCAGCCTCTCCTCGATCATCCCACCGCGAGACTCCTCCGTCGCACCGACCTCGTCGCGACGAACGTCGACCGCGCGATCACTTCCCTCCACGCGCCGGCGAGCGCGACCGTTGCGAGACCACCGCCCTAGGCCTCCAGCTCACCCCGTCAGCCGTCGGCACCCCGCCGTTGGTCCGACTCACTCGCCCGCGTTCCCGCGACAGGACGTCCATCCGTCGCGCCGCACCACCGCGGGCAGCGCCCCAGATCCGGCAACCTCCCGCGTCATCTTCGCCTGTGCGCGGCCGCCTCTGGCCTCCGCCGGCATCCCGACCGCGCAGATGGGTCTCCGCCACCGCCGTCTACTGGCGAGCAGCCGCCGCGATCGCGCCACCCCACCGCCGACGCCGGAGCCGCCTCGGTGAGCCGCTCTTCCCTCACTCTCTCCAACATTTTTCTGTTTCCCTCTTTTAGAGAGAACAACATATGCTGTTATAGGTGATTAAATATCATTATTATTCCATTATTATTATTAAAATTTCTATTATTATTATTATTATTATTATTATTATATTTAACCTATTTTTATGGTTATACTATAATAGTAATTGTATATTAGAATTATATAATTATTAGTATTAATCATACTATAATTTGAAATAAAAGTATATATATATATATATATATATATATATATATATATATATATATATATATATATATATATATATATATATATATATATATATATATATATATATATATATATATATATAAATTTTTACTACCACTAGTATTGTAGTTACCAAGTATCATTATTATTGTAAATTATTTTTACAAAACATTTAATTTAGTTTTATTTATCTAATATAAATTTTTGACTAGTAAATCATAATTTCCAAATTTCTACTCAATAAACATTTTAAGTATTCCCCTAAAAAAATTATTTTTACTAGCAAATATGGTTTCAAATATATTATAAATATCACTTTCTAAAAAAAATGGTGTAATTATTCATTTACTCCCAAGCTCCCTTTCATTATCGTCATTGACCACGACTACTCACACGTTTCTATTTTTCTCGCGAATTTAGGCCATGTTCGCATGGACCTCAGCTATTGGACAAAACATGACATTACGATCATCGTACCACACCAGGCATAACACCAGGCAAGACACCTTACCTTTACTGTTTAAATTTCCTGCTCAATATCATGCATGTTGTGTTTATTTTCAAGTTGTTTCTTTCTAAATTATATGTAGATACAAATTACTATATTTTATACAATTGGCTTAGAGTTAAGAGACTACCGTCAAATTTAGTGTCTCATTGACTTGTCACGATTGTACACGAGTTGTGTGTGAGAGTTGTGAGTATCATGTTGTGGTCACTTGCTTGTTGGCTGATCACCCGTACGCATGCGTAGGAATAACTGTCAATAGATGCATGTTAGAAGACTTGACAGTTATCTATTATAAACCCGTGTTGTGGAAACGACACATGTTTGTGTGTTATGGTTACGACACACGTATAGTATCATTGGAGGGAGGGGACATCTACTAGCGTAGGGACTACATTTATTTTTACACATATTTTGGGCCGATAGTGACTCGGATGAGCACTACTTACTGTCCCGGGCCGATAGTGTCTCGTATGAGCGCTACTTGACGGCCACTCTTTATTACTTGCTTGCGTGAATCCGTTACAGCCCCTGCGTAGAACGTTGTCCTCAAAGTGCATATCACATAGAATTGTTAGGAACCTTTACTCATGTATATTTTCTATTGAGTTCTTACTATTCAGTTTATGGCATGATATTATGTGTCTTGTTACGTCCCTCTGAGGACCTGGTGATCTCTCCAGGTGTGTTTCGTGGTTTCTTGTAGGTGCTCTAGCTAAGGCCATTCCTTTCTTCGTGATGATTGCTCTTGGACTCGTCATTTGCTTCGCTCGACCAAATCATTTATTTGTACTTTTTTCTTATTTAAATTTGTTGGTAGCAGATATGTCTCCGTCCAACGTTTGTACAAAATGACTATTTGATCATATCATTAAACCTTCATATTTGTGGATGAGATTTATTTAGTTTGAGTATGGCTTTCTACATTTTACACCTTATGTATACATACGAGCCTTTCATTTACTCGTATGTATACAGCTGGCATGATACGTATCTAGTCCCAAGTATTTTGGGACTGGGGCATTACATTATAACCTTGTCAAATTTCTCATGCCACATCCTGGGAGCCTGTCTAAGACCGTACAAGGATTTCACCAACTTGCAGACTTTATCTTCAAGACCCTTGACGACAAATCCTTCTGGCTGTTGCATGTAAATCTCTTCGGTCAGCTCGCCATTTAAGAAAGCCATGTTTACATCCATCTGATGTATCACCATCTTATGTATTGCTGCGAGAGCAATCAACACTCTTATGGTGGTCATCCGGGCTACTAGAGCATACGTGTCAAAGTAGTCGATTTTCTGCTTCTGAGAAAACTCCTTGGCTACCAGCCTAGCCTTGAACTTGTCTATAGTTCCCTCTGCTTTCATCTTCTTCTTGAAGATCCTTTGCATCTGATGGGTTTCGCTCCTTCAGGAAGATTAACTAACACCCAAGTGTTATTTGAGGTGATGGAATCAATTTCATTGTCAATCATCTCCTTCCAGAAAACTGTGTCTCTGGTCTTCATCGTCTCATCATAGGTAAGCGGATCTGCTTCCATATGATAGGTGACAGTCATTTTTGAAGTCCTTCGGCCTCCTCACACGCTTAGCTGACGGCTCAGCAACTTCTGGTTCAACCGTTCTTTCAACAAAAATATCTTCTTTGACTACATTCTCATTGAAAACTTCAAATTCTTGCACACCCTCATTGTTCTCCGGAACATCCGCAAGAACAATATTTTTGTGCCTTACAAATTTGTCTTCAAAATATTCTGTGTCGCGAGATTCAATGATATGATTTGACTCAATATCAAGAAATCTTCGAGCATCACTATTCTCGACATAACTCAAGAAAATCGTCTTTGTAGTCCTTCTCCCAAGCTTTTGAATCTTCATATCTGGAAGCTTGACATATGCCAGACATCCCCATACTCGAATGACATTTAAGTTAGGTCTGACCTTGAACCAGAGTTCATGAGGAGTAATGTCTGAAGTTTCATGAGGCACTCTATTCAGAATAAAAGTGGCCGTCAATGCAGCTTCTCTCCAGTAGCACTTTGGAAGACCCGCAGTCAACAACATTGAGTTAATCATTTCTGTCAACGTTCTGTTCTTCCTCTCTGCTACTCCGTTTGACCGAGGAGAGTACGGAACCTTAGTCTCATTGACAATTCCATAGAACGATACGAATTCATGAGACCTGTACTCTCCCCCCTGATCACTTCTTATTCTCTTGAGTTGTTGTCCAGTCTGCCGCTCAGCTTCGGCCCTAAACTCCTTAAACTTCTCGAATGCTTCGTCTTTATCCTTCAGCAAGTAGACGAACGCGTACTTTGAGAAGTCGTCGATGAAGGTTATGAAATACTTTATCCCGGTCTTTGTAGAGAACTGTTTTGAAGTCACAGATATCGGAGTATACCAACTCCAGAAGATCTGTACTTCGATTAACCCGAGGAAAGGGTTTTCTTGTGATCTTCATTTGAGCACAAACTTCACATTTCTCTACCTTACCCCTACACTTGGAGATAAGTCTTAGACTAGACATTCTATTTATTCGTTTACAATGAACATGTCCTAGCCTATTATGCCACAACTGAAAAGTATAAGCAGAAGGAGTGATTACATTAATTACATTGGACTGATTTACAAGCTAAATTTTGAATATTCCTTCGGTATAAAAAGCTTTTTCCGAAATATGTTCCCTTAATAGACATCACCATCTGGCCAGCATTGATGTCCATCCCGAGGCCTGCGTTGTAGAGTAGGCCTCCCTAGATCAGATTCTTTGCGATAGCAGGTACATGTTTTACACCTTGAAGCGTCAGAGACTTCCCCGAAGTCAGCTTCAAAACTACCGTCCCGATCCCGAGCACTTCAGCTTGTGTCTAGTTTGCCACAATAACCACTTTAGAAGTTGGTGTATAGCTGATAAACCACTCCTTGCTAGAGAAGACATGACAGGTGGTCCCAGTGTATACCCACCAGTCAGAGTCAGCCCCTACCGTATCGACCTGCACAATCATTGCAACAACGTCAGTGATCATAGAAACCTTGCTAGGCTCTTCTTGCTCTGATTACTTGGTCATTGCTTTGCATTCACTCTTGAAGTGGCCCTTCTTGCCACACTTGAAACAAGGCATCTGAGACTTTGCCTTCTTTTGCTTGAAAGAAGTCATCTTCACGTTCAAATTGTTAGGGTCCTTCTTATTGTTGTGGGAAGCCGCATACTTTCTCTTTGGTTCCTTAGTATGAACGAAATTGGCGTTAGCTAATTGCTTGGACAGTGCGTCCACCTTCAGCTGAGCCCGCATCTGGTCCTCAACATAGACTTCCTGCAAAAGATCTTCCAGACTGACCTCCAACTTTTTTCTATGCATGTTTGCGTAGAACTTGCTCCATCCAGCGGGGGGCTTAGAAATAATCCCTCCAATAACAAACTTGTCGCGGAGGGGCATCGCCTCGTCTTCCAACTTCTGTCGCAGCTTCAGGAACTCCTTCACCTGCGGCAGCATTGACTTCTCGTCTTCAAAGAACCACTTGTGATATTTTTCAACCAAAAATATCTTGGTACGGTTCTTATCATCCTCGTACATTTTTTTCAGAGACTCCCAAATCTCTCTGACAATGGTCTTCTTTGAATATGATTTTGCAAGGGAATCTTTCATAGCATTTAGGATTATAAGCTTACAAATGCTATTGTCCCTTCTCCACTTGGCCTGGTTCTTAGTAGCCACAGAAATTGCGGCTGCAGATCCAGTTTCTGGAATAGTAGGTTCCTCCTCAAACAACACGTGATCAATATCAGAGAACTGAATATTGAGAAAAACCTTTCTTTTCCAGATTTGAAAATGGTCACCAACAAATTGCTCTAACTTTGAAAAGTTAGGATTGACTAGTGAAGCACGAAAGTTTTCCATCGTTGCAATTAAGCTTTGAGATTGTTAGTCCCAGGGTGCAATTTTTGATGGAAAACTGAGAAAATAAAACGATTGTAAAAATAACGTTTCTAGCAACACTCCAAAGAAGATGCTTGACAGAGATCCTTGGAGGATTCTGGATTACGAAAATCTAAGAAAATTTCGTAACAACAGCAAATGATTATATTACTTCTAAAAAGAAAGTACAAATCAAGTTGCTAGCAGCAACAGCAAAGTGGATGACAGGCGATAGATGGAAGAACAGCCTGCTGGGGTGAATTATCACCGTTGCTCAAAGCTTAATTTACCCCACACGAACAGCTTCCAGGAACCAGCAAGTTCGACGGAGAACTTTAGAACACTCCGCTCTTCTGACTTATCGGAAGGTGCACGGACTCCTGCGCTAAGTGGCGTTGGTGCTATTCTTTTCTTCTCTCCGTCACTCTGTAGAATTGTGTTAAGAAATACTTATCTATTCTGTGTATTGAGAGAGAGAGAGAGAGAGAGAGAGAGAGAGAGAGAGTAGAGAAGCTTTTATAGTCCCGTTCTTTAACCGTCCAGTTAGCAACATATTTGAGATGTGGAAAGAAACCGTCCCGAACATGCTGTAACTGTTCAATCGCTAAGTGCAAAGTGCGCCAACAAAATGTCACATTACGTCTCATGAGTCCATGAGCCCGAGTCCGAGTAGCTAAGCCCTACACATAAATGCTTCATTGTTGATTTGGTCTTTTTTCCCACTAGAAAAATATCCCCACATGGCACACCCACGTGCACCTCCGCACCACTTGTGCATCTCTAAACAAGCATAACTTATATATAGAGATACATTTCTTTTGGCCTAGTCGATGTGGGACTAAAATTTCTAATGCAAAGGCCAAAATCCCAACAACATGTTGGAAAAGAAGTGAAATGATAGGTTGAAATAGGTTTTCAAGATATGATTCAAGGGACCGGTATTCGAATAGTATAAATTGGGGGCCTCATATTGAAACTGACAAGATTTGAGGTATTTATGTCATAAAAATATAAATCCCTTTTCTAACCAGTAAAGGAACTTGGTTTCCAAGTCAAACAAGTAAATGTCAATACCTCTGTTTCCACAGTTAAGTGATCTTGTCAATTGTTACCATCTTCTAAACAACTAATATATGTCTCTTCTAAGTTCCATTCTCTCCCTCTCTCTCCAGGTTATTTGTTGATAATTATCTTGACTGGCTTGAAAACTAATTACTTTGTAGGCCATGGAAAGTGAAGGTCTTGTCCGTTTTAAAAAAAGGTTTCTTGAATCTAAACCCCCAACTCCCTAATCCATAGACTATAGGCTAGTTTAGTTTAAGTGGTTAACCACCTATAGCCTTCAATTATGCTTAAAGAATCTCTTACAAGAAGCATTATTATAATTGGTAACTTGGAGATGGTCTAATCTCAAGAAGGCTTAAGATAATGACATCTTATTAAAGTAAGTGTATCGGGGCTTCACTTAACCTTTCCCTGACTCAGTTTCACGTGGAAGAATCTCCTTCCGTTAATTCCTTAGCAGAAGAATAACAATGTATAAATAATAAAGGTTGGGAGTACTTTAAATCACCAGTCCTCAATAAGGAACTGATAGAAAATAATATCCTTTTAACAAGTCATCAACCCTTGTGAAGTTAAAAGATCATACAGTAAGCACATGAGAACAGGATTAGTTACATTCAAACTCTGTATTTCTGCAGAATAATATTCATGCATGTCAGTACGGGCGGATCCAGAAATTATAAATAGAATGGACTACCATATATTTGGATGGACAGGAAATAGACTAACTCATATAATTAAAAAACAACCTATTATGGAAAAAAAATGTAAACTTTTTTTTGGTGGGCTCCAGTTCACCCCAACCCATGCTTACATCCGCCCCTGCATGTCAGTCACATTTTTATCACAAATTCACTCACCAGCATGTTTATGGTGAAGAGGAGGGATGGCGATTATTAATCCTAGTAAGTTAGAAATATCATAAACTTATTTGAAAAGTTTTCTCTGTCGTCTGTTTGGCAAATGAAATTTTTTGGGAACTAATAAACTTTTCGAAATTATTAGCTTATTTTCTGTAGGTTTCTAGAAACCAATAGAAACTAAGGTTCCAATTTAAAACTTTACTTGGTAGAAATGACAATATAAACTTGTAAATAATAATTATATATGATATGACAATAAATAAATAAAATTAGCGCAAGGGTTGAAAAGTGTGCTTCGTTTAAACGAATAAATAGAAATAAAAAAATGAGTTGTTATTGCTTCTCGTCATGACTTTCCACCTATTTGGATGAAAAGTTGAATATGTTGTAGTTTTCTATTTAGGCGGTGGAGCCTACAAGTTTTCAAGTTTAGTTTCTTAATGCAAAGACAATTATACTTTTTACTACTTTTCTTCTTACTTTCCATTTGTCAAACAGGTCCTAAAGAAAAGTAGCATCATGTACGATGTATCGATCGATCCTTAATTAGGATTGCTTAATCACATACAATGAAAGAACTGATCCATAATTTGCTTCAAAACCCAAGTTATTAGGAGGACTCTAGTAAAGGCTGTCTTAAGAAGATCTACTAGAGATCTAGTGACTACTATTTCAGGATTACACAGAGGGACATCTAGATCAAGAATCCTACAAAGCACACCATCCTCTTTGTGGTGTGAACCAATGATGGCAAAGCTAAGTCGGAGACATAAAGTTGTGTACTGCAAAAAAAAGAAAAAGTGTTCTTCCTTTACGTGAAAGCAAAAGATATGGTCCATCCATGACTAGCAAGCCATATCTAACCCAACTTCATAACATTCTGTAGTGGTGGCTCTCCTATGTACCAAACAAGTATTTGAGTGCAAAGTAGAAAGAAAGGGCATGCAAACAACAGTATAATTAGAAGCACCCCAGGTTTGTCTCACACCAGTACAAAGCTTAATCCAGTGTCACCTTTCCTTTCTTGTCCAAAAACCCTCACCACCTGCAAATCCATGTCTTTCTCCCCATGCAAAAAGATTTAATGGTGGTCTCTCTCAATCATGATCTTCTGCTGTAGAGACCCATGCCATGCCAATATGTGCAAAGACCTACTAGCCAATATAATATAAATTAATCACAATTTATAAATCACTCGTATGAAAACAATTTAGATCTCACGAGTTTATTGATTCCAAGACTTCCGTTTCCTTCGACCAACAAAACTTTTAGCCGCACATGAAAACTTAAAAAGAAAAGTTGGAGAAGAAGAAGAAAAGTTGTGTGTTGTTTTGCTTCATCGATCTCTTGGTTATTTAAGAAATTGCTAGATTAAATCTTCAACATTTGTCTTGGATTATTTAGTAATTAAAGATAATTAGATCGTTTGTTTCTAATTAACTAAGCCTAAAAGAGAGAGAGGAAGATACTTCCGACGGTGAATATTTAAATTATGAGTTAATTTATGCTTACATGAGTGATCAACTTTAGGATCTCAATAGTGAATGTTGACTGAGACTAATATTTGTTCCTTTTATTGATTTCAGTATTTTAATTGGTTTTAGCTCTTCTTAAATTTGCTTTTATTATATTCAAAATCTCTCTTCCCCATCTTGGTTCACATAGTATAAAAGTACACTAATTATTTTCCATGGAATCGATTCTTACTGTCACTGTTACATATAAATTTTAGAGTAAATATTTTATTTTTGGTGCTGCGATAGCATACCAAATTTTGGTTGTCTGCTGTGCGCGGTCCCTCTTTCGAATAGCCAGACATTTCTGAAGGATAGTAACGCTTATGACATAACCAATCTAACCTACTGCATTATTAGAGCGAGTAGGTAATTAAGTTGGTAGTATGCATGTGAGATCAGAGAGAATCCTTCCACAAAATCATTGCTTTAAGTAAAAGTTGAGCAACGTTCAAGAGCTTAGCAGCAAGCACAACACGTAAGAAATAACGTGGAGGCACGCTAATGTTTGAAAATTGTAATTGCGACAAACAAATTAATGAAGAGTAGAAAAGTTTTAAGTCTCCAAACAAATGACATGATAAGACTCTCCAACTGACAAAAGCAAAATTTATGTCTAGTGGAGAAAATTTATGTCCTGCTCTCTCTCTTTTGCTTTCATGGTCCCAGAAAAGGAGGACTAGAGCAGAACATTTCTTAGGACAATGTCAGTTGCAGAAGTTGAGATTTATGGTCTCAGATCATACATAGAGGCAATGTCGAGAGGCTACATGCAATTTACATAGTACCTAAACAAATTCCAGAATGTTTTGTTTCTTACAGGATGTGTAGTGTTTGGGAGAGGGTGCACGCTGCTTTGCATATCTGTTGGGCCCACTGTCCTAACTCCTATCAATAAATGGAAGTAATAATACGTCTCCGTTGTTTGATTCACTTATCTTCCGCCATCCAGTCAGGATCTTATACCTCTCTTCGGTAACCACAATTCCACAAGAACCACTCGAGTTCGGTAGTATATGCTAATCTATTTAAAATACTAATATATCTGTTATGGATACCAAAAGTTTTATTTAAACTACTAGTATATATTTTATTTAAGAAACTAAATAATTATGAATACCAAATGTAAGAAAGTTGCATTATATTTTTTTTAAATAGAAAAATACAGAATTATCTAGGACAACATTGGCACATAATTGCCAGAACAACAGATCTGCTCTAGTGTTTGGACTTCGAAGGCAATACAAATTAAAGAAAGAAAGAAAGAAAGAATGCATCAGAAGCAAACAACCCTTGTCATGACTTAGACACTTCAATTCGATACAGTTGCTCTTCCGAATATTGCACTTGTGCGTCCAATCTACATGAGGAGAAATTATTCAGTAGGACGGACTCACCACATAACAGTGACGACAAATGATAAGTCCGTCCAATAGTATAATAACACATGGTAATATGTTACTATTTTTGGTAATCTACCTTAATGATCCAACCAAGGATTCGGGTTCATCTGAAATATATGTTCCTTCGGCATTGCTGGTGGACTGCCCGGGAGAACTTTGACAAGAAACAGAATCCTGTTAGGCTTGGGCGGATCCACATGGAATCCAGTGGGGGCCTAGGCCTCCAGTGAAATTCTAGTAGTTTTTTTTTTTTGGGAGTTAAATATTTACTTTACTTGATGTGGTAGTATTCACTAAAGAAGATAATACTAAAGCTTAGTTGGAGCCTAAAAAATTCGCAGAGAACAATATTTTGAAAACTACAACCTATTGTGCACCAGCCCATAGATAGCTTTGCAGTCTCTTTAAAGTAAAATAATTTTATTTTAAAGAGAAAAAATTAATACTGAAAATTAAAAGGAAAGAGAAAGAGAGCTTTCTTATTGTTACATCAAAGTTTTTTTGCAAATGATATTGTAGTTAAATATTTTGAAAGTTCGTAGAGAACAATTGTGAGATGTAATATTTTATTGTACAAAAATAGTAATATTTAATATAATATAATATTTTTTTTTTTGTGGAAACGTTAATTCTGAACTCTTTATGACTGTGTCCTCAGTGGATTTTAATCCTGGATCCGCTGTTAGATAATTCAGGCCAGGTTACCAAAAAAGTGTACATGGATAATTAGTAACTGTGATTTGCTAGAGTTTGCCTGATCAATAAGCAATCTTTATATATGTATTGTCTAAAACTTCACTGACATATGTACCCTTAATTTACAGCAACAGGTATGTGCAAGTGTAAGTATATTAGATGCAATTAGACCGTCCAATGGCCCAGTCCGGTACAAGTTCGACTCGAAAAAAATGATCCATGTGTCAGTCCGGTCCGAAAAAACTTGGACCCGAACCGGCCCGGTCCAGTATATTAGGACGTATCGGATCTCATATCTCGACCCATAAGATGGACCCGGCCCGAAGTCCAAGTTTGTTCCGACCCGAGGCCCGGACCGACCCATCCCGACCCGAGGCCCAGACAGGCCCATCCCGCCTGTGGTATATTGCTATGTGGGATTTTGCCACATTTTATACACAGGCTCCATTGTACATGCAGATGAAAACAGTATACTCCATTTGTATCCTACCTTTTCATGCAGATGAAAACAGTAGACTCTATTTGTATGCTTGGATGGTGATGATAATTATATAGAAATGCACACATCAGTATTAGTTCCCATGACATCATGGAGGGAAGCTTCTCGGACCGTGGGCTGGCCCGGCCCGACCCGACCCAAAACACACCGGATCGTGGGCCATGTGTTGAGCTGGACTTAGATTTTGTTGTAATAATTGGTGAAAAAATTAATTTTCCTCTATATTATTATCCCCTTTATTCACATTAAAATCCTATCATGAATTATTTCTTTAACCCCTTAAAACGGTCACATTAGTATCCATTATCACACATTTATTCCTATTGAAAGACCATGGTATATTGGTTTGTGACATGATTCCTATATATACATGTCTCCTTTGTGTTGTTAAAAACGAAAAAAAAAAAGGTTTCCACTCTCTAAAAATTATGTCTATTCCTCCTACAAAATTCGTTCCATTTTCAATCATCCACTTCCATTCTAATTCTTTCTATCTTCTGGGCAAAGCTAAGTTCGGGTCAATCTTTCCGAGTTGTGTGCGACGACGGGATACCGGTAGAGCGGAAGTTTTATCACTAGGAGCATTCAGACAAAGTCTGCATATAGACCCGAATCAATTCTTAGGGCAGTGCTTAGTGCACGACTTCTCCGGAGGCCGGTAACTTTAATTTTATTTATTTTTGTTTACAAAATTTTGAAGATAAAGGCAAATATATCCAACAATCTAAGAGTTGATTTATGTGTTTATTTTATATGTTCTGTTTGAACAAAGTTTGGCACATGATATTTCACATGCATATATACATATTATGTCAAATTTTCAGTAGAATTTATTCAATAACTTTTTCTTGTATATGTTATTCGACGTCATAAGATTACTCAATCTTTTGAATGTTATTTGGTAATATATATAATTATATATTAGCCTCTGCAACAAAGCGTTGTGTGTGTATATATATATTCCTATATAACGTTTATTGTTAATATGTTGTTAGACATTAATCCCTAAACAACTTTACGCTATAGCAATTTGTAAATTTGAGAAGACCTTATTCCAAAAATTTGTTCGTTATTGCTTGCTTAATTATGCATATACTAATATGTTTCATATGATTGAACATCTAGAGATGAATTATATAGTTTGTTCCGATCTTAGAACACAATTCTAAGTAATGTCTTCAAATAGTGAAGACGTCAGATTCCAAATGTGATCGTTGTCATCCTAATATCGTATCATTTTATTTCATATGTTGGGTTTAAGAAATATAATTGTTAATTTAATATATTGGTTTCTCGGAAAAGAATTTTATCCTTTATTTTGTGTTGAAAGGGTTTGAAGAGAATACAAGGCCCTTCATATTCCATTTTTGTGTCATGAAAAAGTTTATTCCCTTTATGCCAGGGAATATTAACCATAATGTGAATTTTGTGATTTTTTATCTTTAATGTTTATTTTTTTGTATAAAATAATGATATACTACTACAGATCAGGTTTGAAAGAATTTGTTATTTTAAGATTGTTGAGATTATAGAATTGACTATTATTTTATGGAACACTGTAATATGCAGACATATGTTAGCAATTATGTTTAAATACAAATTGACAACTTTGATGCCAATGACTGAACTATACAAGTTATAATGCAATATTGTTGAGGCTTCATATGTATTAGAAACTTTTGTTGACCTTATTGTTACATGTTCTTATAGTGTACAAGAACATTTTGTCAACAAAATATTGTGACTAGTGTCTACTACTTTTTGTTTAGTTAAAGTACACACTACTTTGTTTACGTGACCGAATATATAGACACATTTTTAGATTCTATTTTATAAATATAACATAAAAATGTAATGATTAATGTAATTATTCTATTTTGCAAACTTAAACTATTCATTATTTTCATGTATGTTTTTTGTTTAGTGAAGTTTTTCTTATGTGTCATCCATTAATAAAATTTGAATTCGGACACTTAGTGTGCAACACCATAGTTGTCCAATAGCGACAAGCACATCCAAATGATACAATAAACTGCTTCTCCTTTTTTTTTTTCTTTTTCTTTTTGGAGTATCTTTCAAATTTGATCAGTAGGATTTTTTATGTTTTTAATATATGGATAGAATGAATAATTTTGAGAATATTTATGTCTTGACAATTACTCAAGCTCTTTACTCCTTCAGTCCACAATGGTTGGAATCATAACTAAATCCTAGTGACTTAATTTTTGATTATGTTCTATATCATCTGGAATACTTCTTTATATTTGTTCATAATGTTAGCACAAAAAATTCTATACCATCATTATTATACTTATTAGCACAGAACGAATCTGCCATTCTATTCAAATTATGAATAATATGCAAAATGTATGGATGAACAAAGTTCATTTTTAAATTTATTGCAGTATCTTAAGCCAATTGTAACATCTTGAGGATATTGTCAATTCCAACTTTGTAGCATTTAGCCTTTCCACTATTTCAATTTGATTGGAAACAATATGTAGCATGTACCGATGAACTATTTTTTATGATAAGCTACTTTGTTCAAATTCGCTATTTGTAATTACAACAAATAGAATTTTGCATCTCTATAAATAGAATATGCAATTACAGAGACATTTGGCATAACAATAGAATTTTTAGTAAAATCTAAATTCATGTGCCAAAATTTGCTCTATAGAATTTTTTGATAGTTCTCAAATAGATTAGAACTATTACCTGGATAAAGTATGTAGAGATATATACATTTTGTTCTAATTTAATTGTGTACATTGTTTAACAATTCTATTTAGATTATTGTTCTTATATATACACAATTTTGGTTGCTAATAATTATGCTAACATATATAACAAATTATTATTTAGCACCTACTTTAACACCTTTAATTTTTATGGTATAACATATAATAAGGCACCTGGAGTGAGAAATCCATGTTGTTTTAGTTTTGTGTTTTGTTACTTTTGATATCATTGGGATAGTGCAAAGATTATAACACCTATTTTTAATTCTATGTGTTCTATTCATGATGCATCGAGAGGAATTCTTTTAATTTAATATTATAAATAACTTGTTAAGTAGTCCGATGTCATGGATAATGACATAGAATTTGTTTAGGTCATGATACAAAATTTGGTATTACTACACATTAATGACAAAATTTTATATTGTTCAATATTAATTATAGATTTCGGCATCTAGAATAAAATTTAGCAAAGTCATCTAAATATAAAATTATTGTTATGTGATTATTTTATATGTAATGTTTAATTTATGAGAAATGATACATGCTGCTATATAGTATTGTCAAATGTTTTCTTTCACTATATTATGTAACTAAAATATATGTCAGACATGGGCATAATGATAGCATCATTGTAATTTTTGTTTTCATATTTACCATAAAAATGTTGTTGAATTATTTTAAACAGTATATATTGGTGTGTAAGAATGAACAAGTTGTGCATCGGTTCAAATTATATATATATATATATATATATATATATATATATATATATATATATATAATATGCAAACTAACATTTATTTTCTTGAAGACCGAATTCTTAGAGATTTTTATCTTTTTTGGACATGATCTTTGTAATTTTTTTATTTCTTCAAGTTAAAAGTTATGACATATTAGAAAAGGAGCAAACATGCTAAGGTATAAGGTAAGTAATACAAAGTTCTTCGCTTTATTATTCTAAACTTGTTTATAATTTTTTTTTTTCCAAATTCTTGGACAAAATTGGATGTTGGTGTGATTATAGAACTATCTCAAATCAATGTACAAAATGATATTTATTCTGAAGTGTTATTACTAAGCCGAAATCGAAGAGTACAAAATTGTCCCGATCACGTGGAAAGGTAATTTTTTAAATTTACAATTCGCATATTCTATTCATTTTGACTACTAAATTTAGTTGGACAAATCTATGAAGTATGTGAGCCATCATTCTTGGTTTCTGTATACAGAATATGGTGATAATGGATAATATTCTTTTCTTGATCGGTTTATATGTTTGAACCTTAAATAACTATGCTATCACAATATTAGAATTTCTAGTCAGATAAAGATCACTATATTGTCACAATATGTAGACAAACTTTGTCTTAGCTTATATTCCGTGATGCTATAATTATTTTGACTCATTAAAACAATTTAGTCACAAGAATGTAGTTAGTGAAATTACA
This sequence comes from Iris pallida, assembly GCA_029216955.1. Lineage (NCBI taxonomy): Eukaryota > Viridiplantae > Streptophyta > Magnoliopsida > Asparagales > Iridaceae > Iris > Iris pallida. The sequence continues at coordinate 13,625 of JANAVB010007178.1, read as the reverse complement.
AATTCTTTTAAATCTAAAGTTTTAAAAGTTAAGATTATTTTGGGTACAAGCCGAAAGGGTCATTCTGTCAACCAGACGTAAATAGCCCTAAGTGACACGGTACTTAGTCCCCCTGTGGACCTCTGCTAGCTGGAAATCGGCCCCTACAGCTAACCCAAGTTAATCAACGCTTTATAAACTAAAGATTTCTAAGGTTGATTAGCAAAATCACTTAAACTATTATTCTTCTACTTTAGACTGTCATTTTTGCCAATATGGCCAGTAAAGATAAATCTTTAGAGCCATTGCTAAAAGTTATTATGTCTTATTTTAAGAGGTGACAAAGTCAGATGAATTTTGACTCACTATTTTAAGGCTTATATTTGATTTTGATGACATAGAGTATGATTTAGGAATAATCCAAACATCTGGTTTAGTCAAACCAAAAATTTCTTAAGAAATGGACTACAATTGGCTTCATAGAATTTAAGTGTTCTTTGAGTCATTATATGACAATTTCTTCGGATATAAAAACACAAAAGATCACTAAGATCCAGTGTAAGGTTTCATCTGTGGAACAACTTGGATACTCATAAGTTGCTAGGTCTATGTGACAAACTATCATAGCTAAGAGTATCAAAGAATTTGAAATAGTATATTTAAACATAGTTTGTGCTGAAGTTGAATGACTCAGATATCTTACTTTGTATATATCAAATAGATTAAAGCTAATTTTACTTGTGCTATGACTTCACGAACGATATATTGAAACTGAATAGATCAAGTATCTTATTATGCACATACATGATCTACATATTTATGTACCTAAAATTTGTTTTAAAATTATGCAAAAGCATGATATTGTGAATTCTAAGATGAACAGGTACCTGCAGCTGCGTTTCAAGGCATTAAAATAGCAAAAAGAAAGTGGTTCTTGACTATAAAAGTTATAAAAGAACTTTACAGATCTCTTGACGAAAAGTCTATTTACTCTTGACGAAGAGTTTGTCTAGAAAATTAATTCTAGAATCATCGAAGGGGATGACGTTAAGCCCATAAGTTAGTCACCAGCAGTGGCAACCCAACCGAGTCGGACTGGAGATCCCAAGAAGCCGGTTCAATAGGTAGAAACAAGCTGGACTAAGGTGACTTTATGGAACACTGACCCGAGATTAAAATCTTATTAAAATAATGTCCAAGTGGCTATACATGTGTACAATGATTCCTCATCCCTATGGTGACAGTGTTCCGGTGTGATTTGGTTAGGATGAGTTCTAAAACTCTTAATAGGTCCAAGCATAGTTATGCATGGATGACTCCAATCACTTATCCTTTGAGGACTTACCTATATGAAAGGTCGTGAAGGCCGCCACTATAGGATAGGGCGATCCTAGACAACTCTTATGAATATGGAAAAGTGCGCATGGCCAATCAAACACGCCATCCGATAGACCCAAGAACCTCTAGCATACTATGTGTACTATTTTCTAAATCTAGTTCAAGAAGTCTGATTCAAGGCATATTCCATCAAGCACTTCTTCAGATAAAGACAATAGTCACTAAATGAGATTCAAGGCTGTAGTCCATCACATCTATGCATAGTATATCATTACCCAAAAATTCTTCATCTTTACTCTTTTTGAATGTTGTTATCTTTGGTTTCGAAACTTGGTTTTTTGGGGGGAAATTGTTGTAATAATTGGTGAAAAAAACCAAATTTCCTCCATATTATTATCCCCTTTATTCACATTAAAATCCTATCATGAATTATTTCTTTAACCCCCTAAAATGGTCACATTAGTACCTATTATCACACCTTTATTCCTATTGAAAGACCATTGATATATTGGTTTGTGACATGATTCCTATATATACATGTCTCCTTTGTGTTGTTAAAAAGGAAAAAAAAAGTTTCCACTCTCTAAAAATTATGTCTATTTCTTCTACAAATTCATTCCATGTAACACCCATATTCTGAATACGTATTTTGTCAAGCTTGCATGTATTTCGGACCTGTATTTATTTTCTCGGATTTTGGCATGTACTTGTAATTGGCTTGACTTGCAGATTTTGGTTCTCGTAATTGGGTTTTACCTGGCTTGGTTTATTTTGTGGAGGAGAATTGGTTTGATTTGGTTTGGTTTAACATGCATTGGAACACCTTAGCCTATGTTCAACCCTCATTCCACCACAACCCACCCTTGTTAAAACTCCACCTACTTTTCTTTCTCCTCCATAATTCTCTCATTTATTTCTCCATCTTCTTCTTCTTCCTTCCTCTACACAACACCATCACCCATAGGCAAGTGCACCTTGCCACCACATGAGAACCACATTTTATTTGTCTATTAGCTAGATTAGGCCATGGAGATTAACATTAGAACTTGACATTTTGTGATTTGGAGTCTCCCTTGTTCTAGATCTAGGTTTTAACTATTTTCGGATTTACATGATTTTGATCTATTTTGGTTGGATTTTTGTGGGTTTTGATGCTTCCATGTGGAAGAGAATTCAATTTTACTCAAGTTAGACCTTTGAAAATCTAGATTTGGCTTTGATTTGGCAAAAATATGAAAGATTGAATTTTTGGGTGTTCTTGATGTTCCTCTCGGCCTGGAGAAGAAGATCTACAGTCTGTGCTCTTTAGCGCAGCACTGAACCGCGCAGCCTCCCCGCGCCGCGCTCTTTAGCGTTAGTCGCTGACTGTGCAGCCTGGCCGCTGCCCGATTGTGCAACCAACCCTGCGCCATCGGCTCCTGCGCGCTTGACCCCTGCGCAGTCTGCATCCTGTGCCATCCATTGCCTGCGCAGTCTAAGCCTGCACAGTCTGCATCCTGCGCCATCCATTGCCTGCGCAGTCTAAGCCTGCGCAGTCTGCATCCTGCGCCATCCATTGCCTGCTCAGTCTAAGCCTGCGCAGTCTGCATCCTGCGCCATCTATTGCCTGCGCAGTCTAAGTCTGCGCATTTCGCAGCCTGCGCCAACCATTCCTGCGCAATTCAACCCCCTGACCCCTTGCGCAATCCATTGGCTCTTGGAGTTTTGGTTTTATTTCTTTAAGCTTGGCTCTTCTATAGTCCTGTATATTGATATTTTATTAGATATTTTACGCCCATTTTATATGCCTTTTGTCATGAACTTGATTTTACTTAATATGTTTGGAATGACTATTGTACATGGCATGGTATGACAAGGAACTAGCATAACACGACAGTGACCCGTAGTGGTGTACTCCTGACATGACCAACCTGACATGATAGTGGCCCGTCGTGGCGCACTCCTGACAAGTACCCTGACATGAATTATCTTGATAACTTGATAGTGGCCCGTGGCGGCGCACTCCTGACTTGACTTGACTTGACTTGTAACTTGTAACTTGACTCGTATAATCAACTTGACACCGTGGGTGTTCCTGCTTGCTTGCTTGTGTAATCCACTTGTCTTGTCTTGCATCATGTCTAGGACGTGACTCCCTGGTTCCCACGGTCAGGGATTCATACTGAATATGGATTAGGCTAATGACTAGATCTAACTATAGTTCATGGAGAATTTCCAGTCACAGGCAATCTTGTTATCTGGACGCTCTTAATTGGACTTGTAGCTTGCCGACAAGTAGAGCACATTTCCAGCGCACTGTCATGTGTTGTACCCTCTAAGTCACCTAAGGGTATATCGTCTCCGGGGCAATGTACCCAACCATACTCTCAACTCGCGGAAGGATAACTGGATGGTCTGCAGGGCTTGGGACTGGGAAATTCTCACTTGCATCTTGTTAGTAATTAAGGCTTGTGATAACCCTAGTTAGTTAAGTAGTAAGCCGTAGTAATTGCTTGGCTGCTTTATGAATGGATGGAGTCCAGCCTTGTCTAAGTCTTGTCTAGCCCCTGTACCTGGAACTCTTGTACATGCTTGTTTTACTTATCTCTAACAATAATTGGGTAGAGACAAGGAGCTATTCAGGCAAAGGATTACAACTCCGGTCCTTGTTTGGTTTACGGGTTATAACCTGACTCCCAGAATGGTTCTACGTCCCTAGTCGTTTATTATCCTGACATGCTCTTTATTACTTGTACTTTTCTTTTATTTTCTTATGTTCTGATATAATGGCTTTTGTTCTTATTTCGTGGCCTCCCTTGTGGCACTTGCTCTTTCTGGGGTTTGATCCAGCTGGTTTTGTGTGGCCAGATTTTAGAGCAGTACCCGAGGATCTACCGAACCTCCAGCCCGATGGTGGCGACTAGAAGGAACCCGGGCTACGAGTGGGTTTTCTATTTTGTTTTGCTCACTCTATTGTAAATTTATTCTTTTGAGGCATTTAGCCGACGAGCACCTGTTAGCTCGATGCACTTTTACTTACTGTCTGCCTACGGGCTGTAAACATGATTAACAAATCCTAGGGTTGATCATGTATGACTTAACTCTTGCTAGTCCTAGCATTTTGTACGACTAGCTTCATGATCAGCTGATATGTAATATTTGGGACGCCTTTTATTGTATATTTGGTGGTCAAACATCTTGTGATTATATTATTTGCTTGAGATTGAGACAATAGGCTTGACCATAAGAGACCGTTGGCTTGTAGTAAACCCTCATATCTAGACAGCCGTGACCGTATAATTGAGATGTATTCTATTTCAATATACGTAGCTGGCTATGTACGCCCCCGCTCTCCAGTATTCTGGTTCTGGGGCGTGACATTCCATTTTCAATCATCCACTTCCATTCTAATTCTTTCTATCTTCTGGACAAAGCTAAGTTCGGGTCAATCTCTCCAACTTGTGTGTGACGACGGGATACCGGTAGAGCGGAGGTTTTACCATTAGGAGCATTCAGATAAAGTCTGTACATAGACCCAAATCAATTCTTAGGGCAATGCTTCGTGCGCGACTTCCTCGGAGGCCGGTAACTTTAATTTTATTTATTTTTGTTTACAGAATTTTGAAGATAAAGGCAAATATATCCAACAGAATTTCACCCTTAGGCTCGGTCCAGCCCGCTAAAATGTATGGACCTGAGAAGTCCGGTCCAGGCCCGGTTCGACCTACTTGACAGCTCTAGATACAATAAAAAAAGATAGAGGAAATATCAAATAGTAGAGAACAAAATGGGATGGCTGGAGGCACGAGGAGATGAGGTCCTTCTCATTGATTTGAAACTGGAACCTATTGCAAGATTTGTATCATCACACAGCTAGATTAGAATTGTGGTTTCACCAAAACCGTGATTCCAGCTGAAGTGCCATTTCATAGTGTATTTTATAGTGTTTGCTGGACTTTTTAGGTTGTATAGTGCCTTCCATCACAACCCAGCTTAACAATTGTTGGGATATAAGTTATTATGAGAGAGCCACTTTTGAATGGTTTTAAGCAGTGCTGGTCCAGGAGATTGGGTTGTCTTAGCCGGAGCTAATTTTAGTTGCCATTCATTTCTATTGAAAAGATATAGGTTTAAGTTGGATTTTAGTTGGACCGGTCCTAAGAACACCAAATGAACTTGGGATTTGTCCTATTGGGGAGGGTTGCCTGAGCCCGAAGTCTTGTCAGGCTTACCCCTTGGCAAGGAGATTGGGTTGCCTTAGCCGATCGAAGCTAATTTAAGTTGCCCTTCATTATATAGGTTTAAGTTGGATTTGTGTTGGACTGGCCCTAAGAACACCAAATGATCTTGGGGGTTGCCCTATCGAGGGAGGTTGTCCGAGCCCAAAGTCTTGTCAGGCTTACCCCTAAGCCGACCCTAGGTTTAAGTAGCGACTTTTAAACCAATATAGCCCATGCTTGGTGATTTATCAACAAGCGATTCTTAGAGTTTCTAAACAAAAGTCTTTCCAAAAAAAGATTATATTATTGTCCTCCAAAATAATCGTTTATACACTCATATAACTTAGGGGTGTGCATCGGTCGGTGTTCGACCTATTTGGTCACAACCGAAGTCGAACAGAAGTTAATCGGTTTGAAAATAATCACAGCCGAACCAAACCAACCAATTGGTCAGTTCTGTTTTGAAACCGACCGACTTGGTTCGATTTGGATCGGTTCGGCTGATCGGTTTTGATCATACAAAAAATTTCAAGTATATAAAAGTGTTTCACAAAGTAAATTCACACAAAATAAATTATAATCATCTGATGTTTGGAAGATGTTTGTATAAGATACCAAAGTGGACAGTAGTCTTCTAAGTAAACCACTTTCATAATAAGTTTCTTCTACAAATCCAAAATGATTCTCGAAAATATCCTAATCCTAATAGATCTATGAATTGAAGATGGAAAATAAACAAACCATGAGATGGATATGTTGGACCGGATATAAACCAAACTTTAGGTTGTTACTAACTAGGTTCAGTTTGGTTCGATTTAAGCAGTTTTTGCAATGACAAACCGTGAACCGAACCAAATTGGTCAGTTTTTAAATGGTCAAGTCGAACCAATCCAACTGGACCATCGGTTCGGTTAAAATCGACCGATTCAGTTTGGTTTGGTTCGATTTGGTCAGTTTGGTCCAAATATGCACACCCCTAATATAACTTGCAAGCATAAAATAGTTTGACAATTACTAAATCATAAATGTTGAAAACAAAACATTCACTAACACATTAAATGAACCGTAAATTTTTATGATAATCATTCACTACCTCATCAAATGCATCGTAAAAATTAAAAAAACTTACAATTTGGAAGAAATAGCCTTCAGATGGAACCTCAAGAGAAACGAAGATGAGAAGAAAAAATATGGTAGGGTATTAGTAGTTGTAGGAGCGTAAAAAGTGTTCTATGGACTGAGTCAAAGAAGATTGAGAATTTTACGCCTAGCTATTTTACGCAAGCTACTTTACGCCAGGCCTAATCGTTGAGTTTTACGCCCGGGAACAGGCTGTCAGGTCTCATTAATGCAAGTGATAATGAATCTGACATAATGATTTGCTGATAGCGTATAAACACAGAATTCGAAGAGATTGGATTTGCACCAAGCTCAATACTTGTCGTATGGTGTGCAGAGAAAGCTATTTTACGCTCATTAAGATCACTTCTTTTTACGCATGATAGTTATGTGAGCTTTTACGCTCAAAGCTATTGTGAGTGTAAAGTCTATTTGGGCTAAGTTCTACGCTCAAGGCTATTGTAGCCACTTTACGCTGAGAAGCTTATTTGAGTTGTTTTTACGCCAGTTTGCCACTTTACGCTTGGAGCATATTTTGGGTTGTTTTTACGCCCAATTCTTCCTGACTGCTTTGGAACGTGGTTTATCCACGTGGCTTTCACGCCATATTTATTGAGGAACGTGTGTACGTGCTCCCTATTTTTGTTGAAATAATGGGACACGTGTCAACATCCGTAGAGGGTGACTCCCATCGTGGGTGACAGTTATCAGCGTAAAAGCCCAATTTTGTCGCTTTTTACGCACAATGGGTCAAGTCTATAAATAGACTTATTTTTCACATCATCAGCATCAGAGAGAGACAAGGGGAGAATACAGAGATCAGAGCTTAGAGACTTTAATTTTTCGAGAGCATTCTTCTTCAACTTTTCTTCCAGAACAGAGTGAAGCAAAGCAGGAAAGCATTCGACCTCGCCATCAGTGCCCAAGTGCGTCGATACCTTTCTGGTGACTTAGTTCTTCCGGTTGTTCATCTTCTAGCAGTGATCTTCATCATCATCGTATGGTCCAAGGAACAAAGTGATCGCCTTCAGATCAGACTTCCATAGCAATACTTCCCAGAACAATTTGTACTTCTATACTTTTTCTCGTTTTCTCTCAAAAAAGCCAAATTTTAGGCATTTTTGTTAAGTGAAACAGTAGTTGTAGTTATATTTTTTTGATAAGGATATAAATAGAAGAAGAAAACTAAAACCCTCAAAATATCCTGATTTGAAATATTTCTAAAGACATTCAAAATTATACTACACTGATTTTGGAGATGTTTTGAACCGATTAAAACCAGTGATTCAAAAAAATTTACCAAACAAGATTTTTTATAAACAATTCATAAAGGGTCGATTAATTTTTTTTCCAAAATCGATAAAAATATTATTAACAAGCAGACCCTTAGTCTGTGAGAGAAAGTTAAGTGAGGAAAAATAATATCATGCTTGGTTTGAGGATGGAGATTTAGGAGGAAAGATTATAGAGGGTTAAGTGAGGATTTATTTCACTCTCTTTTGTCCATTTTTTTAACTCTCCAAATCGGAGGGTTAACGAGGGGGATTGGAGTGTTATTTAAAAAGTCATAAATATCTCTTATTTGTTTTAGAAAATATTATGATTTTTTCTCAATTTTTGTTTTCACCATTATTTGGGGATTTTTGTTTAAAAACTCATAAACACCCAAACCCCGAAATCTTTTTCTTATTAGAGGATCACAACCAAATGTTAGTACAAATAATTGACCACCAGGAGATAAACGAGACTAGATGGTTATGGTGATATTTGTACACTTTTGAGAGGAAAATATCCGAGATTGAAGCTTTCATATAGTAAGTGTAGAAGAATATGTATTTGGGATAGTTCCATTGGTGGTACCAGTGATCTCATCTAGGCTAGTTATTGGTCCCTAAAAACTAATGAAAGTATCCCATTTACTTCTATTATAATCTCATTTACTACACATTGTATGGAAACATTAACTAGCTTGAACTCTGGAATATCCAGAAAGAGCTAGACTATACCAATGAGCTTTTCCCGTTGCGCGTTTAGGCATCTAATATAGAAGTTTTTAAGTTATCATTGAAGATGCCTGAAGGCATACATCAGGTGCAACATCTTGTACTATAACCCCCAACGCTATAATGAGGTATTTGCTCTCATTGTTTAATTGGAGATAATTTTTTTAACGACTTCAAATAAATGGGAACTTAATCAAATGAACATGAATTCCACTTTCCTAAATAGTACTCTTGAAGAAGAAGTCTATGTGGAACAGTTAACTCATGGGCTACGAGGTAAAGACAAGAAGATAAAGTCTTAAAATTGAAAAGAAAAAAAAAGATCTTATATGGCTTGAAGCAAGCACCATGGACGTGGAATAGTAGATTTGATAAATATTTTCAAAATAATACATTTGTTAAATGCGTACATGAACATGCCTTCTATGTTAAGATGTACGAGAATGAAGACATTTTGCTTATTTGCTTGTACGTGGATGATTTGATATTCACAGGATATAATCCATAATTATTTGAAGAATTCAAGAGAGTTATGAAAAAGGAGTTCGAGATGACCGACATAGGTCTTATGTTTTTCTACCTTGGTATTGAAGTAAAGCAAACCAAAGATGATGTCTCCATCTTCCAAAAAAGCTAAAAAGAAATCTTCAAGAAGTTCAACATGAGTGATTGCAAGCCCGCACGTCCGTGAAATTTGAAATCAAGTTGTCAAAGCATGAAGAAGGTGAAATAGTTGATCCGACAGTTTTAAAAGTCTTGTTTCAATCTGTCACGACCCACTACCCAAATTGTTGGGCCGGGCCGAGCCATGCCCACCCTACGCTTGTGTTATAGCGTAGTAAGCTATTATTAGAGATAGACAATATGGTTCTAAGTATGCTAATAGTTCTATTATAGCATTTTAAGAGTTCATCACAACACATCATCCATAAGCGAAAGCAAACAAGTTTAGTTGGTTATTACACTTCCAAAGTATAAAACTGGAGACAAAGTCCAGTAACCAAATATAAAGTTATAAAACCCATAGTCTAAGTCCAAGACAACTAAAGTAACCACTAGGTGGGGTTTCCTGCGGGGACTTCTGTCACTACCACTTTCTAGAATAAGGATATTTTGGTAATTGTGAATTTTGATTATTTTTTTATAATATTTAATTTGTTGTAATGTGATTTTTGGCCTTTGTTGGTGAAACCTTAGAACAACTTAGCCTAGAGACTAACCATGACCATGGAGACCTAGATAACTAGTTTGAGTTAGTATTTAGACTCTGATCTAGCTAGAAACGACTTAAAGACCATTTGGAGAATTGAATTAAGGAGCTAGTTTGGACCTTTAGCTTAAAGGGCTCGTTTTACATCATAGGCAGAGTTAATGGGCCTTTGTAACTTAGCCTAACCCTAGCGCACTTCATATGGCCGGCCAAGAGAGCCTCTCACCCCCTTTTTAAGTCATCATGTAGGCCCCCTTGCCTCATTTGTAGCAAACCCTAACCCTAGTTTGTGTTCTTCCCCAAATTTGTTTCCTTTCTTCAAATTACTCCAAATTGGACCAAATAAGTTTTATTGCATTCCTCTAGTGAAGAAAAAGTCTCTAGTGGCTAGCTAGCAAGGATTGGAGCATTGGACCATAGGAATTTGGTGTTGAAGCTTTGGAAGGGGCTATTTCATTGAGATTCCAACTCTCAATAGGTAATACTATCTAAACCATTTCAATTCATGATTTCTCTCCATAGATGCATGCATTTAGGGTCCCCCTAGCTGTAGGCTAAGTTTGGTAGGAATCCGTGTCCATTTAATATGCGTATCGGAGGCGTATCCTAGTGTAGTGTAAGGTATTTGGTGAAATGCCTCAATGGAATGTTTATTCATGAATTTTAAAACTAATTTCTTCATTTGGTTGTTGTTTATGTGTGGATTGGGTTTCTTGGTGACTGAGCACGATTCGACACATTTTTGTGTCTAAATCGGACACGGGGATGCTCACTACACACTATGGACACTCCCCTGCTACCCGACACCCATTTCTCACTACACAGACCACGTGGGCACGTGAGACTTGACACAGAGGTAGGGGCCATGACTGTCAGGCCCCTCCCCAAGTTTTAGGTCGATTCGTGTCGTATCGGACATGTTATCGTGTCTGTATTGATTTCGAACAAACTATATACACACGAAATCGAACCTATGATACGGGCTCGACACGCAGACACGAGAGCACTTGGACACTTTACAGACACTTGTACACCTAGCCCTACACCTACCCTAACTACTGACATGAGCACGAGACATTTCGTGGTGTGTGTCGTGTCCTGGATAGGTTGACACATCAGCACGGGCCTTGCTGTGTACTGGTTTCTGATACCAGTTGACACATGGACTTGGACACAGTATTGACATGATTTGGACACTGTTTCGACACACCACATTGCTGACACATGTGTGGACACATTATCCCCTTCTTCCCTATATATATATATATATATATATATATATATATATATTTATATATATATTTATATATATATATATATATATATATATATATATATATATATATATATATATATATATATATATATATATATATATATATGTTTTGGTTGAGTTAGGTTTTGCAGTTTCTGAAATTGGGTTAGGCTGGGGTGATACTCAGATTTCTGAGGTTTGAGATGTGAATTCCCATTTTTTGTTCAGTAGATATGTATTGTTAGTTTATATTAGATTAGCTATATACTTTCGTATATCAATCTATATACATATATCTAGTTTCTATATAAGCTCTCTCTATATAGTTAGTTTCTTTACCTATATATATATTTTTACCTATATATATATATATATATATATATATATATATATATATATATATATATATGATGTATTGTTTGGGTTTGCCTTAGCCTAGGTGTTCCTGGGATCATCCCAGTTTGGGGGTTTTCCAGTCCCCTCTTTACACACACTCTTAATTGCCTTACCCTTTTCCCCCTCTTCCTTTATATATATCTATATATATTTTTATAAGTTAACGTATATATATATATATATATATATATATATATATATATATATATATATATATATATATATATATATATATATATATATATAATGTATATATATATATATATATATATATATATATATCTATATATATCTATATATATATATATATCATGTATATATGTTATGATATGTTACTAGCTAGGTATATATTTGTGACCTTGTATATAGGTATTATACAGACTATGTTATTTGTAGGCTTCCTATATAGGCTATTTTGCATGTATTAATAACTAACTAACTAACTAACTAACTAACTAACTAACTAACTAACTATATATATATATATATATATATATATATATATATATATATATATATATATATATATATATATATATATATACCCAAACAACATTTTATTGAAAATAGAAAGGGGGCTCTAGAAGAGCATTACAGACAGGTGTGAGGCCAGAAAAAAAAGGGCCCTGAAAAACAAGGTAATAAACGCCTAAAAGTGGAATTCGAAATTACGAAATTTCGAAACCTTCAAAATTTCGCAGTGCAACGAAATTTCGAAGATTTTCGAGATTTCGAAACCCAAATAAGCAAAAGTTATGGGTCCGTTGACCGCAGCAAACGGGAGGCCCTAGGGGGGGTATGGGAACGCAGCCCCATGAGGTTGGCACGCCTCCCAATGGAAGGGATATATATATATATAGAAATATATATATGTCTAAACGATTTTTTTCTTTTCAAAATGGGATGCTGACGCGTCCCCCCAGTGCGCGAGAACCAAGGGGGGAACGTACGCGGGCTAAGGGCGCGCTGCTCGAGGGCACACAGCCCGAGCGGGAGCACTGCCCGAGAGCGGGGGAAGGGGCGCGCGGCTCGAGGCCCCCCCAGCGTAGCGCGCAAGCCGAGTGGAGACGCTCCGGCGAGGAAAGGAGCGCGGGGCGGGGGTAGACTGCCGGGGACGGAGCGGGAGGGGGGGGGGGGCGAGCCCGACGGTGGGGGAACGGGGGCTCGACCTCACCGTCGAGGAGCCGGCGTACGGCGAAGTGAACGTCGGATAGCGGGGGATCCGTCAATGGGGATCGACGAGGGGTCATCGAGCGGCGTCGCCAAGGGGGGACGACGAACGGCAGAAGGAGATGGGACGGGGGAGCGCCCGAGGGAGGCGTCGCCGAAGGAAAGTCGATCGTCGCCGGATCACGCGGCGAGGGCCGCTGAGCAGCCACGAGTGCCCGAGAGAGGGGTTCGCAGGATGGGGGCACCGCCGACGAGGGAACCAGGGCGGCGGGGAGCGCCATGGGGGGGACGAAGCAGGAGGCGGGGGAGCACCCGCAAAACCAGAGGCGGAGGCTGGAGAGGAGGAGGCGGTGCCTACACGGCCGGAGGGGGCTGAGGGTCCCGGGGAGGGAGCGGCCAGGGGTGGCGGGCTCAGCTGGGAGTGGACGGAGTTGGGCCACGCCGGAGATGGAGGAGCGACTGAGGGGCGTGGGGGGAACCCTAGCGCGACGCCCGGAGCGGGTGGGCTCCGGTCAGAGGCAGGAACGCCTGGAGGGCGAAGGCGGGGGAGAGGGCAAGGGGAGGGCCTCCCTGGCCGCTGGGAGCAGATGTGGACGAACGGCCGACCCAGGGGAAGAACGAAAGAGGGGGAGGGGTCAGCCACCGGGGAAGACGAAGAGGGAGAGGGCCAGCCCGGGACCGCCGGAAGGCTCAGCCAGGGGGCTGAGGGAGGGCGAGGCCGGATGGGCCACTAAAGGGGAGGCCTCGCCGGAGTGGCAGAGAAAAGCCTGGCGCTAGGCCCAACCCTGACGGAAGGATGGCCTGGGGAGAACCCGGAGGGACGGCTGGAGGGGAAGGGCAGGCCCGCCGCGCCGAGCCCGACGTCGCCGAGGACGGCGACGATGGCGACACGGCCGAGGAGGATGAGACGGGCGGAAACCGGCCATCAACGGGGCGGGGGGGGGGGGGGGGGGGGG
>JANAVB010007177.1:0-26404 GCA_029216955.1 Iris pallida | reverse complement strand
ATCGTAAATCGTGCAGATATAAAACATACAAAGCACCCTAATCAAATAAAGTTGAAGCTAAATTAGAATTAGAATGGACAAGAATGGTACCTGCGACCACCTCCACTACTGCTAGTGCCTCCTCAATCGAAAGCGTGAAGGCCTGACCCAGACTTGTGGGCGCTGAACACCTCTACTGCTGCATCATTGCCTTTGAATCTGAGCCTGAACCAGAGCATATTACTAAGGCCTAACTGTTGGAATATTGAGACTATATTAGTAATGGCCTCTGAGCCTGCTGCCACTGAATCTACACTGTCATCCTGAACTGCTGGATGAAAAGATGATGATCCAGCCGAACTCCGCCTGGAATAAGTTCCTGTAATATGGTCTGATGCTCCATAAGCTAGGCACAAGCCCTACACACTATGCCACTCTGACAAGACGTGTCCTGCCTTCCTACAATGGTAACAAGCTACTGTAGAAGACTGTATCTGCTACTGAGGATGCAGTTGAGACGACTACCGAAAGGAAGCTGCAGAACCGCTCCCTTTCACGATCCAATTGAATTGCTGGAGCCTGTACTGACAACTGGAAAGACGATCTCTACTGAATGTGAGGCCACTTTAGCCTACTACTCGATCCACAATCCTCTACGAGGTGTAGTCATGCCTCCTCGCCGCCCTCATCACAGCGTCAATATATAAAACTTATATTGCTCACCACCAATATGATCACTGGATGAAGACCCTGCAGAACCTCCTTGCCCAATCCAACTCAGTCACCACTAAGGAAGGGGCAAACCGACTAAGCCTGCTAAACTCTGTCGCATAGCCATTGATGGTCCAGCTCATCTACCTGAGATTGTTAAACCTTTGCTGCTCATAATATGATACTGCATCAAAGTATTGGGTCTGAAACCTCTCACTAAAGTCTACCAAAGCAATAGGTGTTGTGAGAAACTCATAAGTCGTCTACCAGTAGTGGGCCAAATCCAAAAGCTGAAGCCTGACCACTGCTACCCACTCCCTAGCCAGTATTTCTATTACCTCCTGAATGGCCTCAGTATCCTGAAACCAAGCATCAGATGCTATTGCATCATCTGTACATTGAAGTACATAGGATTGTAGAACCCCAATTTTATATAGTATTTTTTATATATCGTATTCTGTAATTTTTGGTTTTTCATAAGTACTTGATTTATATAATAGTTCATGAAAATAAAATTATGTATACTTGCTTCAAAATAATTCTCCTAAAATACTTATAAGGTATTATTAAACTTTATTAAAAAAATTTAGGAATTTTTGTGATATATGGCTTATATATGGAGGTATTGCTATATATATATATATATATATATATATATATAATAATTTTTCAACAAAACCCCCTCATATTATTAATCAATGCCCATAATACCGAGGCCTGAACACGTATACAAGGCACAAAAAGAAGACGACTATACAAGTAAACTACCAAAAAAAAGGGGGAGAAACGGCCCCAACGGCCAGAGTTAGAGGTAGAGCAAGGAACAAAAAGCGCTCGAATTGTGGGGGCACAGGGTGCTCCGTTTACGGCATTGGCGGAAGACTTCCTGAATAAGCTGGTCGGCTGAGAAAAGGTGACCTTCGTACCTCGTCTTATTGCGATTCTTCTAAATCGCCCTCATAGCGGTCGCTGCGACGATCTGGTGCCTGTGGGAGGCAGCACCCCAAGAAGTCGCAAGATCGTGGAAGCTTCCGTCGCCCGGCTCAATGCTGAAATGCTGGTTAAGGGTCCTTCAGATACCGCTAGGCAGGTTCCCCTGACAGAGGATGTGGTCTATAGTCTCCGTCTGATGGTCTGTACAGCAATTGCAGGCAGATGCTAAGCTAATCCCGATGGTGTTGAGGATATCGTCCATGGGCAATTTGTTTCTAATATCTCTCCATATGAGGACGGACTACTTCTTGGGGATGCAGGTTTGCCAATAGGGAGCAGTAATGTGATGCGGCTGGCCGATCCCAAGGCTAGTGGATCTAGCCGACCTCACAGAAAATGCCCGGATGCCTTGATCGTCCATCTTAGCGCATTAACGTCTCGCCCGACTCTGAGACCGCTAAGACAGACGCTATTCACCGTCTCGATACCGGCCTAATCACGCATCTTGATCCAGCCCCAGTTGTCGGTAATGTGGTTCTACATGTCTCTGATCCTCCTATCTCTCGGGGTTTCCGTGAGACTAGTGATCAAGCTATCCCTGTCCATCTCTCCATGAAGGGATCTGACTCGTCGGTACCCAGTTGTAGTCTTATAGCAGGCTTGACAAGGTTATGCCCAATAAGGATACGACGCCAAGCCGTTGAAGATCTGATGTTGAATTTGGCCACTGATGGGTGGATGTGCTTGAAGTACCTGGCCTTCATAAACTTGGTCCATAAATTCTTGCTCGTACGGAGATTCCACCATAGTTTCATCGAGAAAGCTTTAACAATGTGAGTGAGTTTGGTAAATCCCAGCCCCATCCTCAGTCGGATGAGCCATGGAGTCCCAACTCGCCCAGTGATGCTTGTCGTGACCGTTGTAGTGCCCCTAGAAAAAATTACAAAAGATCTGCTCCATCGAAGTAAGAACCTTCAAAGGCGGAGAGCATGCGGCCCGAGTATGATGGGTATGGAGGTGAGCACATGATTGATGAGGATCATCTTGCCTCCTGGGGATAAAGTGGCATTGTGCCACCCTTCAAGATTATTCCTGATTCTAGTGATTAATTTCTCAAAGGTCCTAACATTGGATTTTCCGTACACTAGGGGGCACCCGAGATAGTTGATAGGGGGATGATCAACAGAAAAGGATGTTAAGTTGGATTACCTGCTCGCGTGCTCACTCTTGATATTGTGGTGGGCATAGATGACACTCTTGGATGGATTGATTTTCTGGCCTGAGCATGTAGAGTATCTTTATAGGGTATTGTATACCACTTGTACCGCTCCTTCGTCCCCGGATGAGAAGATGAGTAAATCGTCTGTAAAGGCTAGGTGGGTGATGGTAGGACATCCGTTGGATGTGTGATAGTATAGAAAGTGTGAGATGCTGACCATGTTATTAGGTTCCTGCTAAGGGCATCTGCCGCAATGATGAAGACCGCGGATGATAGAGGGTCGCCTTGTCTAACCCCGTGGCTGGATTTAAAAAATCTTTCGGCTTGACCGTTAATGACCATGGAGAACCACGAGTTGCTGATGGATCTCCAAACTGTGTTAGTCCAAGTTTCAGAGAATCCAAATGCCCTGAAGACCCAGATCATAAATTGCCAGTCTAGTCTGTCATAAGCTTTCTCCATGTCGATTTTGACGGCGATGTTGCCCCCTCTCGCAGGAAATTTCATGCAGGTGATTAACTCTTAGGCTAGCATAATATTGTCTTGGATGTTCCTCCCACGAACAAACCCGCTTTGCTCCTCAGAGATGATCTTGGAAAGGAGATCAGCCATTCTGGTGGCGATGATCTTGGAGATGATCTTGTTAGTGAAAGTGCATAGACTGATGGGCCGAAACTCACGAAAGGACTCAGAGTTTTCTTTTTTCGGGATGACGATCAGGTTGGCGCTGGAGATGGCTTTGGGGTATGTGGCTCCTTCAAAGAATGCAATAGCAACTTCGATGATGTCCTGTTTGGTAATGTCCCAACACTTGCAGAAGAAGACCCCCGAGAAGCCGTCTGGGCTGGGAGCGCTATGCACGTTTAGAGCCCACACTGCGTCTTTCACTCCTGGTCAGTGGGGCGACGTTCCAACTGGGCGTTGTCGGTATCGTCGATGAGACGGAGGTTTGATCTAGAAAGGCTTTGTCTTTGTAGACCGTCTCTTTGGTGAATAATTTGGAATGGAATTCTGACACAGCCTCTTGGATGCTTTTTTGGTCGATGATGATGTTCCCGTTGTCGTTGGTAGTATGGTGGATCGCTAGCTTCTGTCTGTGGCCATTGACACAAGCATTGAAATATTTCAAGTTTTTATCCCTATCGTTATCCCATTTCAACCTCGCTTTCTATTTCCAGAAGTCGGTTTGTACTTTGAGCCTGAATTTCAGCATAGCCTTGGTGAGGTTCAGGGCTGTCCTGGACGTTGTGGATCAATCCGAAGAGAACCTGGCTTCAGCACGGGCGACGTCGTCCTCAGCAATCCGAACGGCTTGAAAAATGTCCCCATATGCAAGTTTGCTCCAATTCGACAGGGCTCTCCTCGTAGGCTTGAGCTTCTTGCTCACCCGGGATAGGGGGTCGGGTGAGTCCTTTCGATTCCAAGCTTCCGCGACGATACACAAAAATTGGGGGTCCTCGGTCCAGAATTCAAAGAATTGAAAGTTCTTTTTGGGAGGGTTGGTATTGTTTTTAATTTCCACCAGCAGAGGGGCATGATCGGATTCAGAGGAGCTGAGATGGGATTGGTTGAGGTGATCCCCATTCCGTTCCAGAGGTCGTTCGTGAGGGCTCTGTCGAGACGGGAATATTGGCAGCGGTCACCTTCTTCCATGTTACAGCATGTGAAAGCATTGCCCGTAAACTGGATAGGGATAAGATGAGCATTGAACATAAAGTTATTGAAGTCTTGCATGACCGAGATAGGAGGCGGACGACCTCTAGTTTTCTCTTCTCTGCAGGTAACCGCATTAAAGTCTCCAATGCAAACCCAAGAAGAATTGATATGGTGCAGGTGTATGTCGAGAAGATCGCTCTAAAGTAGTTTCCGCTCAGTGATATCATAGCTTTCATGACCGTCGAGAGGATAGCTCGCTCAGGGAGCATGGGATGTTCCAATCAGTAGGAGAGGGCCTGTCGGGATTCCTAGATGATCCCGAAGTTGACATCTTTCGTGCCGAGGATCCAAATATCATTTCTGCCTGCTATGGCCGAGGGGAGGCTCAGATGCAATTGGATGGATTTAAGTCTTTTGGTGGGGATTTTGGGTTCAAGAATAATTAGGATGTCAATCTTGTGCATTTTTTGAAGGCTGAAAATTCTTCTTAATGTGGGTTTGTTCCCCAGATCGCGGACATTCCAAGATAGGATGTTAAGCATTAAAGAGATAGGAGGGTTTTTTTTCGCTTGGCGGCGGATCTAGTTTGGATGGTTGTGGTCTCG
The DNA here is from genome assembly GCA_029216955.1 of Iris pallida. Taxonomy (NCBI): domain Eukaryota; kingdom Viridiplantae; phylum Streptophyta; class Magnoliopsida; order Asparagales; family Iridaceae; genus Iris; species Iris pallida. Next base: position 21,301 of record JANAVB010007177.1, on the reverse strand, counting down.
GCGGTTCCTTGCTTGACGTTGACCCCGGACGATGTTGATGCCTCTGTCTTTGTCGAGGTGGGGTGGTCGCGGTTAGAATGCTCGTGTGGATTTGAGTGGGGACCGATCGATTTTTCGGCGGAGTCCAAGATGGGGTCCTCTGGGGGAATAACTAAAGAGTTGTTGGCACTCCCAATCAGAAGGATTGATTGCTGTAGAGGGTAACCTGTGGCTTGCACCTGTTGTCCTCTCTGTACTAGGTTTGATCCTAGGATAGCAAGCGCTTCTTCAACAGGGTCTTCGTTGGCTAGTTTGTGATCTGCTTCGATGTTGTCGGTGGTCATCTCTACCCCCTCCTGGGCTGGGGGATACGCTGGTACCGTTGGGGACTCCGCATCCCTCGCATCAAGAGTGTCGAATTGGTTGTAGAGAGTGAGGTCTTGGATATCGGAGATGGCGTAATTGTCATACGCTGACTCCGTTGGGTATTCTGCGTCCCCCGAATCAAGAGCATCGAATTGGTTGGAGATGGTGTCACGACCCGCACCCTAGAGTAAGGGCACGAGATGTGGGTACTTCCAGCCTACGCCGCAGTGTCGGCGGTAGAACGTTGTCCTAGGTCACAACATCTAGCAATAATATACTAAGCAGTTTATACTCCCCGAATGGGGGTGACATGATAGAAGTAAACTCAATCACAACTAAGGAAGAAGAAGCACGATATGATATAGGACTCAAGGAAATACAGTTGATAAAATAGTCTAAGATAACATCCCAGCAAATATCCAGAGTACAAATCTCAGCTACTGAATATGAAAGAATATATACAACTCAGAATCGCCAGACAGAAATAAAGTCTAGCTAAAACAGTCTCAAGACAACATAAGTAAGATAAGGCCTAACTAAGCTAGTCTAGGCAATGGGGGTAATGTCATCAGCTAGAGCTGGGTCCTCCTGAGAGTCCAGCTCGCAAGTGTCGTCTAGGACTGCCCCGTAGAAGGTATCCACACAGGCCTCCTCCTCGTCCTCTGTAATATTTTTAACAGGTCCAGTCAGGATAGGAGCGAGCACAATACATCTCAACAGTTCATAGCAGGTTAGAAAATATAATCATACAGTAAAGTAAGATACAGGTACTGAAGGAAATGCAGTATGTAAACAGAGAGAGAACTGTAATAGAAATATCTACTATAATAAAGAACTAACATTGGCTAGTGAGTCAGAGTACAATATAGACATGTAAATGGCATAGGATGATTCTGATGAGACACTATGGAATGATTCTGATGAGATACTACTTGGGTATTATTCACATGTGTACTTCTACTCCCCCGTACCCCCAATCAATACACAAGGATCCAACCAGGTTATGTTATGATTCCATGCAAAGGCCCCCGAAGGGTAATACATGGATGTCCCATAAATAGGGATTCTAGAAAACCCAATAAATGGGATAAGGATTCAAGGAAGACTCTGTGATAATGAAAGTACATGTCACAAGTGATCAATAAACCAATGAAGCATAGTGGTATGCCATGTAAGTGAAACGCACAGAACATGAAGTACCCGATGCTCCCTGAAGGGATAACATCTCAAGAAGGGATCCATATAGTACCAATCCGTGTTGCCAACGTGACAGTATCAAGTAAAGTAATTTAAAGCAGGAAAATAATTCTAAGCAGGATATAAAATGATTAGAGAATGTACTCGCCTGGTATCTGAGTGTCCAACTGAAATGTACTGTCCGAGGAGTGGTGTCTGGCTCCTATTTAGAACAGCACAAGTCACAACAAGTCCAGAATGGTAAAATGAAGCACTACAATACTTTCTACATGAATATAGGTCAATCTAGGCCAAAGTCAACTCTTGGTCAACTCTGGTCAACCCTAGAAGTCAAACCTAGGACAACTATGGTCAAACTAGGTCTAACAAGTCTAAATTAGGTCAAACCAGCCTATATTAGTCTATACAAGACTACCCAAGGCTGTACAACCCTATACTAGCACCACAAGTCATTGCACACAATAGGGTAACCATGTACATATATATAGATACATACACATGTACGTGATACCATTACACTATACATTATATAGATATATATATATACATTACACATATATACTTATATTATATATACATTCACATGAATACATATATGCATATTTACATTCGCATACATATATATATGTATAGATATACATATTACATATATATACATTACATTATACAATATGTACATAGGAAGATAGAGAGTTATAGGGGAAGAGTGACGAGTGTTACATGTGTGTACATAGGGTATGACAGGAAAAACAAGAGGGAAAACCCAGATTTTGTGTGTGACTACTTGAGTGTGAGCTAGGTATGTGACAGGAAAAATAGGATAGGGTGTGTCCACATATGTGTGTGAGTGAATGGCATGAGAGTGTGAGTGTTGAGGAAAAGCTGGAATTATAATGTGTATGTGTATGTTATATTCATAGCAATGTGAGGGAAAATAACATGTGTGTGCATATGGATATCTTGTGTGTGAAGGGTGAATGTGTGTTGTGTGAAGAGTGAAAATTCTGAAATCATAAATGTGTGTGTATAGTGTAGAGGCAATGTGTGTGTATAGGAAAATCAGGAATTCTGTGACAGGAAAATGGCTTCTGTGTGTGATTGTGGAGAGTATGCAAAGTGAGGAAATCAATTCATTTAACTCCCAGGTTTTTAGCCTATTACAAGTTCAACAAAATCTCAGGTTTTACATCAAAAATAATCTCTGTAAAAAGAAAAGGATTTCAGTTCATATCTCAGTTCAGATTGTACAGGAATCAACTCAGGTAGCATATCACAGACTTAAGAAAAATAGCCCAAACATTCATTCACATTTCGAATCGAATACACCACCATTTCAACCCAAAATTGACACACATGTAAATTATATATAGGAGAAAAATATTAGGGATCTAAACATGCCATTAACTGTATTTAAACTAGCTAAAATGATTGCCAAAGTTCGAATTTAATACTGGAAATAAACTGAAAATAAACATGTATCAGTAAATTTAAGGTAATAAGAAATTGATGTTGAAACCAAACTAAAATACGAATCTAATGGTTGGTAATGAAACTATAGGGTGTACACGTGTCATTGTGAGTGTCTCGTGTCCACCATAGCCGGACCGGCGTGTCCACATACAAACAAACACCAATCGGGCACACAGACACTGCACAGTGCACTGTCTCGTGCATAAGTGCACGCGTATCGTGTACTCGACACGACACGAATGGGGTCGTGTCCTCGTGCTGGGTGGTTCGCCTAGTGTCCACCTAGGTTTGTGTGTCCTGAATTAGGTCCACGAGTGTCGTGTCCTGACATTTAAAGCCGTGTCAGAACCCATAAACCGACTGTGCACGTGTAGTGGAAATTCAGTTCACGAGCTCGTGCTCGCTCGACACGACACGGGGACACGTGAGACTTGACACACGTGGTGTAAGTCAATGTCCCAAGCCACGTGTCCAATGGTTTGTGTTGAGTCACCGTGTCCACAGAGATAATGCCCCCGAATAGCAGGACACGCACGCTGCCCGCGCGCGCGTGTGCACCCGCGTGTGCACGTGTCCCAAACCAACACAACACGACCTGGAAATTGTCTCATAACACTAGAATCAAGTAAGCCACATCAAAACAATATTTCCTATTCAAAAACTTTCACAAAAATAAAACGAAATGCCCATTAGGGCATTTCATCAAACACTTGCACACATCACTGATACGTATCCGATACGGACACGTACAGGACACAAAAATTGGCAAACCCTATACCTACAAAACCAAGACACCTAGGGCTAGGCATTATGCAATTAAAACCTAATTTTAATTGGTGGATTGGAAAATACCTATGTGTGTTCTTCAACACAAAAGCTCCTTGAATGAGGATCCCCAAAAGCCACCCAACTCCTTCAAATTGATATAAAACTGAGATTGACAAGTTCCAACAGCAAGAAAACACTAATTAGAACCTATTGCAATTTGTTTGGATTAAAAAGGAGTTAAAATAAATTTTTTAGGAATTTATGAAGTTGGGAAAATACCTCTTTCTAAACTTGTTCTTTCCTAAAGAGGCTAGCCCTAAATGGAGAAGAATATTTATAGGGGGATTCCCAATGCTAGGTGTATGTGGCCGGCCGAGTAATGCTAGGGTTAGGGTTGGCATTAGCTAATGGGCTTTGGGCTTCTATGGCTAAGTTATTAATCCTTGGTTCAACCATAAGTCATGGCTTATGACTTAATATCCTAACTTGAGTCAAATAACTAAACTATAGGTCAACTCTAGTCTAACTAGGGTTGCATGACCTAACCAAGTCCAAAATCAACTAGGATTAGCTCCTAGGTTAGCCTACCAAGTCAAAGCTAGTCAAAGTCAACCTAGTCAACCTTCATTCAAACAATTCCAAAATAAATCCCAAAAATTCCCATAAATTCAAATAAATTCTAATAAATTTAAATAACCCCAAAAATGATAAAAATACCCTCAAACTAGAAATGTGGTAGTGACAAATCGACCCTCCTTAAAGAATTTTGTCCTCGAAATTGAAAGACGAAATGCAACTGATGAGAAGGATAAAAAGTATACCTCATGGTCCAAAAAGATATGGGTAACGCACGGCATCTCATCCTTCCGCTCCCAGGTAGACACTCCTGGAGAATGATGCCTCCATGCGACGCATACCAAGGGTATGACCTGGTTCCTCAGAACCTTCTCCCGTCGATTTAGTATCTCCACAGGCTGCTCTAGATAGCTGAGAGAAGGCCCAACCTCAATCTCTGAATGATCGAGCAAATGGCTAGGGTCAGCCATATACCGTCTCAACTGTGATACATGGAATACGTTGTGGACCCCCATAATTACAGGTGGCAAGTCTAGCATGTATGCCACGTTACCGACTCTCCCGCTGATAACGAAAGGGCCGATGAAGCACGAGCTAAGCTTCTCATCTCCACCAAAATGTATCGTACCACGAGTCGGAGATATCCTCAAGAAAACCTAGTCTCCAACCTAATCACAAGCGAGGTCTCAATTAATTATGATAAACAACATGATCAAATCACAAACAAATAAACCTAAATCTAATCCTACTCTACTCTGTACCTCAAACTCCAAGGGCCTCCGGTGGCTATCGGCCCAGTTTCGGTATCTGTCCTGTGCCACGGGAAGTCTGTCCCTGATGAGCTTCACCTTCTCGGCTGCGTCAACAATCATCTCTGGCCCCAGTAAAGCTCGCTCACCAATATCATCCCAAGATAAGGGTGTACGACACCTACGTCCGTATAGTGCCTCGAAAGGGGACATCTCAATGCTGGCCTAGAAACTGTTATTGTAAGCAAACTCCAAAAAATTTAGATGATCCTTCCAGGAACCTCCAAAGTCCAGGACGCACGTCCGCAGCATATCTTCAAGTGTCTGAATAGTCCTCTCTGACTGTCTGAACATCTGGGGGTGGTATACAGTACTAAACTTGAGCTGAGTGCCCAAGCTGGTCTGCAGACTCCTCCAGAAATGGAAAGTAAGCGACTATCCTGATCTGAGACGATGCTGATCGGAACCCCATGAATCCTGACTATCTGCCGTATATACATCTCCTCCAGCCTCTCTATAGACGTACCCACCTTGAATGGCAAGAAATGGGCCGATTTGGTCAACCTGTCAACGATGACCCAAATTGCGTCTTTTCTTCCTGGTGTACGTGGCAATCCTGATACGAAGTCCATAGTGATATGCTCCTATTTTCACTCGAGAATGGGCAGCGGCTGCAACCATCCACCGGGCCTTTGCCTCTCTGCCGTGACCTGCTGACAGACCAAGCACCTAGCCACGAAGCAAGCCACCTCCCGCTTCATCCCGGACCACCAAATATGCTCCCTCAGATCTTGGTACATCTTGTTGGCACCAGGGTGTATAGAGTACTGAGATCTGTGGGCCTCCTGCAAAAAGCTGCTCCCTGACATTTAAATTCGTGTCGGAACCCATAAACCGACTGTGCACGTGTAGTGAAAAATCAGTACACGAGCTTGTGCTCGCTTGACACGACACGGTGACACGTGGGACTTGACACACGTGGTGTTAGTCAATGCCCCAAGCCACGTGTCCAATGGTTTGTGTCGAGTCACCGTGTCCACAGAGATAATGCCCCCGAGTAGCAGGAGACGCATGCTGCCCGCGCGCGCGTGTGCACCGACATGTGCACGTGTCCCAAACCGATACGATACGACCTGGAAATCGACTCAGAACACTAGAATCAAGTAAGCCACATCAAAATAATATTTCCTTTTTAAAAACTTTCACAAAAACAAAATAAAATGCCCCAATCCCATTAGGGCATTTCATCAAACATTTGTACACATCACTGATACGTGTCCGATACGGACACGTATAGGACACGAAAATTGGCAAACCCTATACCTACAAAACCAGGACACCTAGGACTAGGCATTTATGTAATTAAAACCTAATTTTAATTGGTGGATTGGAAAATACCTATGTGTGTTCTTCAACACAAAAGCTCCTTGAATGAGGAACCCCAAAAGCCACCCAACTCCTTCAAATTGATATAAAACTGAGATGACAAGTTCCAACAGCAAGAAAACACTAATTAGAACCTATTGCAGTTTGTTTGGATTAAAAAGGAGTTAAAATAGAATTTCTAAGAATTTATGAAGTTAGGAAAATACCTCTTTCTAAACTTGTTCTTTCCTAAAGAGGCTAGCCCTAAATGGAGGAGAATATTTATAGGGGGATTCCCAATGCTAGGTGTATGTGGCCGGCCGAGTAATGCTAGGGTTAGGGTTGGCATTAGCTAATGGGCTTTGGGATTCTATGGCTAAGTTATTAATCCTTGGTTCAACCATAAGTCATGGCTTATGACTTAATATCCTTACCTGAGTCAAATAACTAAACCATAGGTCAACTCTAGTCTAACTAGGGTTGCATGACCTAACCAAGTCCAAACTCAACTATGGTTAGCTCCTAGGTTAGCCTACCAAGTCAAAGCTAGTCAAAAGTCAACCTAGTCAACCTTCATTCAAACAATTTCAAAATAAATCCTAAAAATTCCCATAAATTCAAATAAATTCTAGTAAATTTAAATAAACCCAGAAATAGCAAAAATACCCTCAAACTAGAAATGTGGTAGTGACAGATGGTGAGGGCTTGGGAGTTGAAGGGGATCACTGCTTTGCTAGTGGGTTCGCTTATGTCTGCCTTGCCGTCGCTGGAGCCGAATCGTGTGTGTGAGTTTAGAAGAGGAAGAAGGGGTGCCTTAGGGGTCCTCCCCTCGGTAGGCGCTTTGTCGTTCTGGCCTAATTTTTTTTTTGAGTTTTGGATGGAGACGGTGGCAGTGCTTTGGGAGGTGACCTCTTAGATGGGAGTGGTTGCAGAACATAATGTGGTTGTCGTAGAGGATTTGTTGGGTGTGGGTTTGGTTGTCCTGCTCAATCGAGATGAAATTGGGTGGATCGGATGTGAGATCGAGTTCCACACAGATTTTAGCATAGTGAGCCTTGGTGAGGTTACTAGTCTCGGGGGCCGTGGCCACATACGGTCCGAATGAATTGGTAATATGCCTAAGCACCGCTGGGACAAAGCAAATGAGGGGTAGTTTAGGTAGGGTTACCCAGGCGGCGACCTTTGCTGAGTCTTCTTTGGTGCTAAAGCTGGCTGACCACTTGACGATCTTCATCTGGTAGGAGTCAATCTTGCACGTGCCTTTAGACCATACGGTCCTATGGTCGAGGTCCGAGGAAAGGTGGAGGAGAATATGTCTGGGATCGAGGGGGGCAATACGGTACTCCGTCGAAAGTTTCCAGCCGGCTATCGTCTCCTGCACCCTGGAGAGTTTGGGGCAGCTCGACGAAAATTTGAGGATGAAGGTGTGGGGAAAGTGGATGATAGAGAGTTCAATTTTAAATTGGTGAAGGGGACAAATGGCAATGGAGATTCCTGTAAATACATAATATTCGAAAGATCAACATCAGGGAGAATGAGTCCCTTCGCTGACGCTAAATCCGGGCGAATCTTGGCGGCGTAGGACACCTGAGCTACGCCGGACGAAGGAGGAATCTGCTCAGGGCGAGGAGGAATCTGCTCAGGGTGAAGAGGAATCTGTTCGTTGCAGGTATCGAGGACGACAATCTTGTCATGACCCGTACCCACTGTGAGGGTACGAGTACGTAACAATGCCCAGCCTATGCCGCAGTGTCAGCAGTAGAACGCTGTCCTAGGTCATAACATCTAACAATATAAAGGTACCTGTACAGTATATACACTCTGAAAGGAGGTGACATAGCACCACAGTCTCAATCACATCTTAGGTTGAATACGATAAAGAGATAGATAGATATGGAACGAAATGAATCCACAGGGATACAATCAGATAGAAGTCTAAGTGTCTAAGATAACATCTCCATAAACATCAGATAAAATAAACTACCAGTCTCCACAATAAAACAACTCTGAATCCAGACAACAACTAACATAAAAGTAAGGAACAGACTAGAATATCTACACTAAGCATGGGTATCATCCCCAGCAGCTGCCTAAACCTCCCTAGGGGTCCAGGTCGCGAGTGTCATCTAGGCAAGCTCCATAGTAAGGGGTGCAGTGTTCCTCATCATCCTTTATAAAATTTTCAACAGGTCCAGTCAGGACGGGAGCGAGCACAATACATCTCACGCAGTTCATATCAAGTTAGGAAATATAAAGCATGCAATAGAGTAAGATACATGGAACGTTGAAAGAAGAATATATATAAAAAACAGCAGAGATTTGATAATAGGAAATATCTATATATGATAAGTAAGAACTGTAAGCAATATGTGATTTAGAGTACAATATGGTTATGTAAACGGTTTAGGACAATGCAATGGTAACTCCATTGTACGTGAGTGCACAATAGACGTATACAATAGTTATACAATGTTGTACAATAGGATTTGATTACATAACCAATTCTACTCCCCCTCCTCAATCAATACACAAGAATCCACTCCAGTTACGTTATCTTATACAATAGTGTACATTATTATACAATAGATGTACAATGTTATACAATGGTAGTACAATGGTCTATCCATGGCACTCACGTGATAATGAGAGTAAAATAAGCACAATGAGTATACAAGGATAAGGGTATTCAATAAATACAATATGTAAGTGAAACGCACATCACAATATGTATTTAGTGAATACAAGGGGATAACATCTCAAAAGAAGATCCATATAGTACCAATCCGTGATAACAATCGTGTCAGCATCAAGTATAGAAATCTAGAGTAAGAATGTAAATCCAGACAAGTATGAAACGGTCAAAGAATATACTCGCCTGGTATCTGAATGTCTGAAGTAAATGTACTGTCCGAGATGAGGTACCTTACTCCTAGTTAGAGCAACACAAGTCAAGATGTATACAGGGGATGATAATATAATCTACGATGCGTCTGCATGCTAACTAGGCCAAACTAGACTATAGTCAACACTTAGTCAATTCTAGTCAACCTCACTGGTCAAACTAGGTCAAGTCCTAGCCCAAACAAGTCTAACAAGTCTCACTAGGCCTAACCAAGCCTAGGCTAGCATTCATATAGCATCACAATGCTATACAAGCTATCAAACCTACAATTTACACATATTTCATACACAAGCATCAAACTTATTTATATATTTATATACCACATTATTCTTGCCTATATGGTATGACCTATATTACACATCATTCGTGCCTACCTTACATACATACATTCCCAAGTCATACAAGTCACCAAACATACAATTTTACCTATAGCTACATTATGAGATATATATACACACACACACACACACACACACACACACACACACACACACACACACACATATATATATATATATATATATATATATATATATATATATGTATATATATATATATGTATATATATATATGTATATATATATATATATATATATATTTTATATATATATATATATGTATATATATATATATGCATATATATATATATATATATATATATATATATATATAAAATAAAAAAAAATAAAAAAATATATATATAAATATATATATGTATATATATGCATAGAGTAACAGGGAGAGACACATGTGTGTTTGTGTATATTGTGTAGTGGTAGGTTGTGAGAGTGTGTGTTCATGTAAATCTGGAAAAACAGAACATGGCAATGTTGTGTGTGTGTACATGTGAGCATGTGTGTGTGTAACAAGAGAGTAGGAAAAAAAGAACATGCAAAACAATGTGCTAGTGTCACATGGTACAATATGAATAGCATGTGTGTTCCTGTGACATGGGAGTGTACATAGAGTGTCAATGGCAGTGATGTGAAATAGGTAATAGGGAAAAAGGTCTCAGGCTTTCAATTATGAAATGTTAAAACAGTGAACTGTGGCAGTGTGTGTGTGAGCATGAGTGACAAACAAGTATGGCATTTCAGTTTTAACTCAATTTTGTGGGTATGTGATAGTGTGAGAGAAGTGAACCTGGAAAAATTAGTAATGTGTGTGTTTAGCCCATAACATTCTCAAGATTTCAGTCACAGGTTCTCATGTGCAAGTGTGTGTGTCATTAGGATAACATCCTGTCCTCAGGAATTCAGACAGTGAAGTTTATTGGTGACTGAGCGAGTGAGTGAATGCTTGAGTGTTTGAGAGTGCAAAAGTGTGTGCTAGTGTGTACATTAGAGTTCTCAGATTTTCAATGTTTAGGTTAACAGTTTAACAGGGATTCAGCTTGTGTGTGTGAGCCAATAGGAAGAACAGTGTGTGTGTGGGTGTGGTTAAACTCAGAAATCAGTAAAATGAAATAGATGTGTGTACATAATGTGTCAATGTGAATTAGGATGTGTTCTCAGTTTTATGGGTGGCAATATGACAGGGTTTAATTAGGAAAATGGTGTTTTCAGGTTTAGACAATGGTAGGTTAGTGAAAACTGGAACCAAAGTAAATATGTCAATGTGCCAATGAATTAATAGGGCAACTGAGTTAATGAATGTGTGTTTCTATATAAAACAGTGAACAAAATCTCAGGTATTAGTGTGTAAACTCAGGAAAATACATGGCAATTGATAATTCAACATTTAACTAATAGTTAACCCAATGTCCCAAACACCAATTGAAATCCATTCATCCCATTTTCTAACACAACTATAAACCAATATTCAAGTAATGTAATTACACCTGTATGTGAACTAAACATGATAATTAACATCAAAAATTAGTTTAAACTGGAATTAAATTCAGGAATGTGATATGTTTCAGGATAAACAAGTGACAGTTTAGTGAATATCAGTTTAACATCAAAAATATATTTCGAAATCCCAAACCTTGCTATCCTCAACCAATTCATGTAACCATCATTAACAGTAAACTAATACACATGCATAGGAATTAAACATGGCAAATTAAACATTCTAAATCAGTTTTAAAAATAGAAATCAATTTAGAATTTATAAAACTGAAACGTGTATCAGTCGAATTGGGGAATTTGGATTTCGAACATCAAAACTGGTTAATACTTAGAATTAATGGTTGGTAAACATACCAGGGTATGTGTACGAGTCGACCTTCGTCAAACGTGTCCATCTAGTGGACACAAACGTGTCCAAAACAACAAAATTCACTGTGTCAGAACACATGCTACAGACAGCCTCGTGGGCATGTATCGGGCTAGATAGGGACACGTGTGTCTAACCACGAGTGCTGTGGTCGAGTCCTAAGTTTGATTAGGTCTAGGGCTTCGTGTCCAACCACCTGAAATGTGTCCACGTGAGGTCGTGTCTCAGATTCGAAACCGTATCAGAGACTAAAAAAAATTTGTGTGAAGTGTAGGCTAAAACCAGTGCATAGTCGATTACTCTCTGGACACTCGACCAGATGTCCCCAAACTTTGGGGACATGCTGTTAGTGGTTGCCCCCAGGTTCGTGTCAAATATTAGGTGTCCAAGTGTCCTACAAGTGGAGAACTAAGGTTTGAATAGCAGGGGAGCTGCAGACAGCCTCGTGCTGCAATGCGTATCCAGATTTGGACACGAAAAAGGACACGAAGTGTGCTCAGTCAGTGAGGGATCCAAAGTACACATATAAGGCTACAAAAATATGAAATTAGTTTTAAAAAATAATATCAAAAAGTTCTCACAAGCATTTCATCAAACACCTACTGTTATGCACTGATACGTGTCCGTTACAGACACGAAATGGACACCACTCGACACCAAACCTATGCTAGCAGCTAGGGGACTCCTAGGGCTATGCACTCATGCAAAGAAATAGAAATTTGAATGGCTTTATGAAGGTTTTACCTACATGTTTCAAAGCTCCTTGAAAAGCTCCAAAAGAGGGGTTTCTCCTTGCTAGCTAATCTCTCAAAATTGCACCAAACCTGAGAATACTCTCCATGAGCAGCAAGAAGGGATGGATTAGAACCTAGCGCAAAAGATTTGAGCTAAAAAGGACCTAAAATGGGAAAGTTATGGATTGGGGAAGATGGCTATACCTTTCTTTCTTTAAACTTGGAAACTTGGATGAAAAGAGGCAAGAACACTCAATGAGAGACTTTATAGGGGGCTCTTAGGGTTTATGTGGCCAGCCATAAAGGGATTCTAGGGTTAGGTTTTCATGGCATGGGCCTATGGGCCAAGTTGCATAAGTCATGGAATTAAATTCCTAAGTCATAAGTCATGAACATATTCACTATTCTCCCTATTTCAAACTAGATTCTTAATGACTAGAATTTGTTTGACTTAAGTTAGACTAGGGTTCTACCATGCTAACCAAGTCACCGTAGCTAGGGTCAACTTCTAGGTTAGTCTACAAGTCCAAACTAGTCAAGACTAACATAACACAAAGCAATATTTAATTAATATTAAATTCACACAAATTTCCATAAATCATAATAAATTCAAATAAATCCTAAAATGACCCGAATACCCTCTAGGCTAAAATGTAATAATTAAACATCCTAATCACATGGCTAGGCTCTATGGCAGACAGTCTCTACGGTTTCACTAGCTGCACACCAAATCATAAGTCATGATTTTAAATAGTTTAAAAATGATTAAAAATCACCAAAAATCAAAATATGAAATAAATATCAATAACTAATAATTATAATTACAAAATTTCAAAATTACCCTCATATGGAAAATTGGGTGTTACAATCCTACCTACCTTATAAAAATTTTATCATCGAAATTAAGATGATCGCACCCCTTTCTAGGTCAAACATAGTCAAGGGTCAATCACTAGTCAATTTTCTCAACATTCTAGTACTTGGTCATCAGTTGGTCAACTTCTTAGAATTTTACCTATACTAGCTACCTAAGTGTTGGCAACTAGAATTTAGCAAAAAGAGAAACTCTATAATAGGCTAGCTCTTAACTTTCCAATCCTATCAAGTCACCCATAATTGAGTACCTACAAGTTGAGCACACCAATCCCAAATACCATATATATATAAGCTCAAGAACAACAACCCATTACATACATCCTAAGTATATCATCTGTAATCTATATGTATATAGGCCTCTTAGTCTTAGGTGAACTACAACTATACTCATGGACAGGCTCTGGTCATAGGTGCCTCACTGGAAAATGGTAAGAAAAAATAATAATAATCATAAAGGCTGCAAGGCATACTAACATCCTATACGTAACTGGTTGATATTATAAATAACATAGGAATCACCTATACTGGGTTACTATTCTAATACCAATGCTAACTATCATCCCTAGGGTACAGGCACTCTACAAGTCATCATATCATTATTCTATGAAGAACCACATATGAATAAGCTCTACAAAACTAAATATCCCTACTCCTAAGTTATTTCTAACAACAGAAGGGTATGGTGTTTAAAACCTTCTCAAGATAAAATCTCTGAATCATATGTGTCTGTCCAAAATCATGTTGTCCAGAGTCTTCATCATGCTAGTGAGCAAGGCTACGATAATCACAGAGTCCTTGACTAAGGTATTTACCTCTAGGTTCATGGTATTTAAAATTTTCGCATTGTCGCGTGCGACGGCGAAAACCTTAAATTCCCATACCCGAGAAATACATCCAAAATCTGACTATATGTCCTCACTATGCCAGCTAACACGACTATCAAAGTTTCTAGATCCTATGATTTAGGTAACCTATCCCATATGATTTTCTTAGAAGAAAAACAAACATAACAAAAGAGCAACATGACAAAATAAATTAATCAGTAAGGAACAGATGGAATCGGATTTCAAGGTAGTTATAAATGACAATTGCGGGAATGGAATCGAGAAGAACGAAACTTGCAGCAAGATCTCCAATGGTCTGTGCATCTTTGACTGTCCTGGCGAAAGCTCGCCCTTGCTGGTTTCCTCTAGCCTGTTGTTGATGCTGCAGGTACCTCTATTGCTGGGAGAAATCAGAAATAACAGAAAAAAGATCTCTGTACAGGCAGAGGTGCACCTCCAATGTAGCAAAAATGCCCACCTGAGTCGACACAACAGGAGCTGCGGTTTCGAGGCCCTGATGAACAGGATGAGAGGTGGCCAGCCTCTCGATAGTATTCTCCGGACCGGAGCGCTGAGATCGTGTCTTCATAACCATCATGAAGACCGATCAAAACAAGAAGCAACTTTTAGAATGAAGCCAAATTCAAAGGAGGACAGTTTATATTCAAGGGAAGTCAATAAGCAACAATTTAGATAAAGGAATCTGATTAAGTGTTTTTCTAGTGTGATTGAGTACCTTCAAAAATATCCTAATCCTACTGCAGGCTGTAGTGATACTCTAGTTTGAATACCACTACATAAACTCGACCTGCATGGGCCACCACTAAAAACGTGTCATGACCCGCACCCACTATGAGGGTACGAGTACGTAACAATGCCCAGCCTATGCCGCAGTATCGGCGGTAGAACGATGTCCTAGGTCACAACATCTAACAATATAAAGGTACCTGTACAGCATATACACTCCGAATAGAGGTGACATAGCAATACAGTCTCAATCACATCTAAGGTAGAATACGATAAAGAGATAGATAGATAGATAGATAGATATGGAACTAAATGAATCCACAGGGATACAATCAGATAGAAGTCTAAGTGTCTAATATAACATCTCCATAAACATCAGATAAAATAAACTACCAGTCTCCACAATAATACAACTCTGAATCCAGACAACTACTAAAATAAAAGTAAGGAACAGACTAGACTATCTACACGGTATCATCCCCAGCAGCTGCCTAAACCTCCCAGGGGTCCAGGTCGCGAGTGTCATCTAGGCAAGCTCCATAGTAAGGGGTGCAGGGTTCCTCATCATCCTCTGTAAAATTTTCAATAGGTCCAGTCAAGACGGGAGCGAACACAATACATCTCACGCAGTTCATATCAAGTTTGGAAATATAAAGCATGCAATAGAGTAAGATACATGGAACGCTGAAAGAAGAATGTATATAAAAAACAACAGAGATTTGATAATAGGAAATATCTATATATAATAAGTAAGAACTATAAGTAATATGTGATTTAGAGTACAATAAGATTATGTAAACGGTTTAGGACAATACAATGGTAACTCCATTGTACGTGAGTGCACAATAGACATATACAATAGTTATACAATGTTGTACAATAGGATTTGATTATATAACCAATTCTACTCCCCCTCCCCAATTAATACAAAAGGATCCACTCCAGTTACGTTATCTTATACAATAGTGTACAATGTTATACAATAGATATACAATGTTATGCAATAGTTATACAATGGTCTATCCATAGGACTCATGTGATAATGAGAGTACAATAGGGACAATGAGTATATAAGGATAAGGGTATTCAATAAATACAATATGTAAGTGAAACGCACATCACAATATGTATTTAGTGAATACAAGGGAATAATATCTCAAAAGAAGATCCATATAGTACCAATCCGTGATAACAATCGTGTCAGCATCAAGTATAGTAATCTAGAGCAAGAATGTAAATCCAGACAAGTATGAAACGGTCAGAGAATGTACTCGTCTGGTATCTGAATGTCTGAAGTAAATATACTATCCGAGATGAGGTACCTGACTCCTAGTTAGAGCAACACAAGTCAAGATGTATACAGGGGATGATAATGTAATCTACGATGCATCTGCATGCTGTCTAGGTCAAACTAGACTATAGTCAACACTTAGTCAGCTCTAGTCAACCACACTGGTCAAACTAGGTCAAGTCCTAGCCCAAACAAGTCTAACAAGTCTCACTAGGCCTAACCAAGCCTAGGCTAGCATTCACATAGCATCACAGTGCTATACAAGCTATCAAACCTACATTTACACATATTTCATACACAAGCATCAAACTTATTTATATATTTATATACCACATCATTCTTGCCTATATGGTATGACCTATATTACACATCATTCATGCCTACCTTACATACATACATTCCCAAGTCATACAAGTCACCAAACATACAATTTTACCTATAGCTACATTATGAGATATATATACACACACACACACATATATATATATATATTATATAAAATATATATATATATATATATATATATATATAGATATATATATATATATATGTATAGAGTAATAGGGAGAGACACATGCGTGTTTGTGTATATGGTGTAGTGGTAGGTTGTGAGAGTGTGTGTTCATGTAAATTTGGAAAAACAGAACATGGCAATGCTGTGTGTGTGTACATGTGAGCATGTGTGTGTATAACAAGAGAGTAGGAAAAACAGAACATGCAAAAACAATGTGGTAGTGTCACATGGTATAATATGAATAGCATGTGTGTTCCTGTGACATGGGAGTGTACATAGAGCATACATAGAGTGTCAATGGCAGTGATGTCAAATAGGTAATAGGGAAAAAGGTCTCAGGCTTTCAATTGTGAAATGTTAAAACAGTGAATTGTGGCAGTGTGTCTGTGAGCATGAGTGACAAACAAGTGTGGCATTTCAGTTTTAACTCAGTTTTATGTGTATGTGATAGTTTGAGAGAAGTGAACCTGGAAAAATTAGTAATGTGTGTGTTCAGCCCATAACATTCTCAAGATTTCAGTCCCAGGTTCTCATGTGTAAGTGTGTGTGTTATTAGGATAACATCCTGTCCTCAGGAATTCAGACAGTGAAGTGTATGGGTGAGTGAGCGAGCGAGTGAATGCTTGAGTGTTTGAGAGTACAAAAGTGTGTGCTAGTGTGTTAATTAGAGTTCTCAGATTTTCAATATTTAGGTTAACAGTTTAACAGGGAACATTGTGCAATTTCTCAGGTTTCAGCTTGTGTGTGTGCCAATAGGAAGAACAGTGTGTGTGGGTGTGGTTAAACTCAGAAATTAGTGGAATGAAATAGGTGTGTGTACATAATGTGTCAATGTGAATTAGGATGTGTTCTCAATTTTATGGGTGTCAATATGACAGGGTTTAATTAGGAAATGGTGTTTTCAGGTTTAGACAATGGTAGGTTAGTGTAAACTGGAACCAAAGTAAATGTGTCAATGTGCCAATGAAATAGGGCAACTGCGTTAATGAATTTGTGTGTTTCAATAGAAAACAGTGAACAAAATCTCAGTTATTAGTGTGTAAACTCGGGAAAATACATGGAAATTAACAATTCAACATTTAACTAACAGTTAACCCAATGTCCCAAACACCAATTGAAATCCATTCATCCCATTTTCTAACACAACTATAAACCAACATTCAAGTAATGTAATTACACCTGTACGTGAACTAAACATGATAATTAATAAAATTATTTTAAACTGGAATTAAATTCAGGAATGTGATATGTTTCAGGATAAACAAGTAACAGTTTAGTGAATATCAGTTTAACATCAAAAATACATTTCGAAATCCCAAAACCTTGCTATCCTCAACCAATTCATGAAACCATCATTAACAGTAAACTAATACACATGTATAGGAATTAAACATGGCAAATTAAGCATTCTAAATCAGTTTTTAAAATGGAAATCAATTCAGAATTTACAAAACTAAAACGTGTATCAGTCAAATTGGGGAATTTGGATTTCGAACATCAAAACTGGTTAATACTTGGAATTAATGGTTGGTAAACATACCAGGGTATGTGTACGTGTCGACCTTGGTCAAACGTGTCCATCTAGTGGACACAAACGTGTCCAAAACAATAAAATTCACTGTGTCAGAACACAGGCTACAGACAGCCTCGTGGGCATATATCGGGCTAGATAGGGACACGTGTGTCTAACCACGAGTGCTGTGGTCCAGTCCTAAGATAGATTAGGTCTAGGTCTTTGTGTCCAACCACCTGAAATATGTCCACGTGAGGTCGTGTCTCAGATTCGAAACCGTATCAGAAACCAAAAAAATATTGTGTGAAGTGTAGGCTAAAACCAGTGTATGGTCGATTAATCTCTGGACACTCGACCAGATGTCCCTAAACTTTGGGGACATGCTGTCAGTGGTTGCCCCCAGGTTCATGTCAAATATTAGGTGTCCAAGTGTCCTACAAGTGGAGAAGTAAGGCTCGAGTAGCAGGGGAGCTGCACACAGCCTCGTGCTGTGATGCGTATCCAGATTTGAACACGAAAATGGACACGAAGTGTGCTCAGTCAGTGAGGGATCAAATATACACGTATAAGGCTACGAAAACATGAAATTAGTTTTGAAAATAATATCAAAAAGCTCTCACAAGCATTTCATCAAACACCTACTGTTATGCACTGATACGTGTCCGTTACGGACACGAAATGGACTCCACTCGACACCAAACCTATGCTAGCAGCTAGGGGACTCCTAGGGCTATGCACTCATGTAAAGAAATCGAAATTTGAATGGGTTTGAAGGTTTTACCTATAGGTTTCAAAGCTCCTTGAAAAGCTCCAAAAGAGTGGTTTCTCCTTGCTATCTGATCTCTCCAAATTGCACCAAACCTGAGAATACTCTCAATGGGCAGCAGAAGGGATGGATTAGAACCTAGTGCAAATATTTGAGCTAAAAAGGACCTAAAATGGAAAAGTTATGGATTGGGGAAGATGGCTATACCTTTCTTTCTTTAAACTTGGAAACTTGGATGAAAAGAGGCAAGAACACTCAATGAGAGACTTTATAGGGGGCTCTTAGGGTTTATTGGCCAGCCATAAAGGGATTCTAAGGTTAGGGTTTCATGACATGGGCCTATGGGCCAAGTTGCATAAGTCATGGAATTAAATTCCTAAGTCATGAACCTATTCACCATTCCTTCTATTTCAAACTAGATTCTTAATGACTAGAATTTGTTTGACTTAAGTTAGACTTGGGTCCTACCATGCTAAGCAAGTCACCATAGCTAGGGTCAACTTCTAGGTTAGTCTACAAGTCCCAACTAGTCAAGACTAATAACACATAGCAATATTTAATTAATATTAAATTCACACAAATTCCCATAAATTATAATAAATTCAAATAAATCCAAAAATGACCCAAATACCCTCTAGGCTAAAATGTACTAATTAAACATCCTAATCATACGGCTAGGCTCTTGGGCATACAGTCTCTACGGTTTTACTAGCTGCACACCAAATCACAAGTCATGATTTTAAATAGTTTAAAAATGATTAAAAATCACCAAAAATTATAATATGAAATAAATATCAATAACTAATAATTATAATTACAAAATTTCAAGATTACCCTTATCTGGAAAACTGGGTGTTATAAATCTGCTTGGGGCTAGTGTCAGGGAAGACAGTGACTGCTTGAGGCAACCTGCTCGGGGAGGGGACGGGGATTGCCACGGAGACAGCCGGGGGCGGGGCGGAGATCTCCCCGCTCGCGGGGGGAGGTGCCGCCGCCGAAAAAGGAATGGCAGGCCCCTGAATTGCACCGGGAAGGGGTGCCGCACCGGCACCGCCTTGATCGACCGCGGCCGCCAGGATAAAGGAAAGAATGGCCGGAGGGGCGAGATGAGCGGGGGCCTCATGTCCCGAGGAGTCAAGGCTCGAGCTGGGCACCGAGAATCCAGTGGTGGGAGGCTCGGGAGGGAGCGACGAAGCTGCAGAGGGAGAGGGAGGGCTGGGATGCGAGAGAAGGGATCAATGAAGCAGTCGGGGGTGGAGGATGGAGGTGGAGGAGTAGAGGAGGCACGTAAGACGTGAATGGCTGGGAGCTTGCTTAAAACACAGAGGAGGGTGAGGCCCTGTCCGCATAAAAGAGGAAGTACGCGTTGGAACCGGGGGTGAGCCCGGTGAAGCGCAGGTCAAAAGAAGAATGGCCAGTGTAAGACCCAGAGTGAAGGGATGGATCTGCGTAAAAAGCCAGTTGAGCATGGTGGGGCCACTAATGAAATCTGAAGGAGAAGCCGCATTACACAAGGGGCTGGTCGTTGGAAGACCCGAGGCCTGCACCGTAGGAGGGCTCCCAACCCGAGGAAACCGAGGCTCCATTTGACATTTGAACGAAGAAAGGGAGGTTCAATCGAGGGTCGACAGCCGGGGCTACCGACCTAGGTGGGGGGTTCGAACCCCTCCGGAGACATAGCTCGGATGGTTGGGACTGAATAGCTGGGGGGGCCTGAGAAACGTGACTCAAAGAGGAAATAGAAGGGGACTGGGGCAGGTGGATAGGAGGGAGGGAAAGTTGGAGAGCTCGAGAGTGGCTGGGGAGGGAGCGGAGCAACCGGGATGGGCCGGGTGTGGGAGAAAGGAGGAAAAGGGGGGGCGGAGGAGGGGCCGAGCGAGATAGGACAGAAGAAGAGGCGGATGGAAAGACCAGGTCGAGACAATCGCCTGGCCAGTGGTGGAACGACGAGCACCGGCAGGGAGGGAGAAAGGAGGAGAGGGAGGGGTCCATGAGGGGGCGGGGTGGGGGAGAGAAAGGGTGGCGGGTCCGAACGCCGGCTAGCGACAGGGAGAGAGCTCCCTGGGGGAAGAGCTCACGGAGAAGAGGAGCCGCATTATATATTATATATATTATATATATAATATTATATATATATATATATATATATATATATATATATTATATTTTTATATATATATATATATTATATATATATTTTATGTGTATATATATATATATTTTTTTTATGTGTATATATATATATCTATATATATATATATATATATATATATATATATATATAATTATATATATATTATATATATATAATATATATATATATATATATATAATATTTTATGTGTATATATCTATATATATTAATATATATATATATAGATAATGATATATATATATAAACATAAATATATATATATATATATAATATATATATATATATTATATAT
>JANAVB010007176.1:0-61027 GCA_029216955.1 Iris pallida | reverse complement strand
GTCGATCATCCTTCATCATCATCGATCATCATCATAATCATCATCATTCGGGTTCCGGCGATTAGGTCAATTGTGGAGAGAAGTCTTCTTCTTTTCTTTTTATAGATCTAAACAAGGTGAGAGTTCAGATCTGTAGAAATTCATCCATCAGCTTCGTATATCTCGAAATTTATGCTGAATTTGAATTTGTTATGAAGATTATTAACTTAGAAAATGTTAGAGAGATATTAATCTTGTTATTTTGTGCGAATAGCATTCTCCGTTATATTTTAACGGAGAATGACAATTACTTATGAGAAAGATCATTATCCGTATGTTTTTATACGGATAATGAGCATTATCCATAAGTTACAGACAGATAATAATCATTCTCCGTTATATTTAGACGGAGAATGTTTATTCTCCGTGTTTTAAGACAGAGAATGTCATTCTCCGTTTTACCTTAGACGGAGAATGATCATTATAAGTTAGTTCCGAACGGAGAATATTATTCTCCGTTATTTTTAGACGGAGATAATCATTATTAGACGACAATTTTATTATTCTATTTGTGACCTCTTATGTTTTTATGTTATCAGGGGGGAAGGTATGGAATCAAGTTGTTTAGTTAACATTTGTTTCAAGGGAGACATAGTTTCCTCCTGCGTGTCACACATGAAAGTACCGTGGATTTTTAAAGATTAAAGTGTGCGATCGATGGACTTCTTTGGATCCACTTTCCTTCCGTTTCAGGTTTTTGCACTCTGATGGGACTGAACTGTATGTTGAAAGTGATTTTTGGCTTCGCTCATTGGTTGGTGGTTTTAACGGTACTCATGATGTGAGTTTTGATCTATTTGTGGAGCAAATAACTCTCCATGTTCTTCATCAACATCTTTTCCTTGTCAAAGCTTTGACATGGGACCTTCGTCTTCCTCATCTAGTTCTTTGAGTAGATGTTCTCCTACTGTAAAGGACAAACGAGTAGGACAATTTTATGAGGGCTCAACTGAGACAGTGAAGAAGAGGAAATCGGATGTGGCCTGGATCAATTACTGGTGTTGGTCAGATTTTTCTAAATGGTGTTGAAGAAGTTAGGAATGTTGTTAGAAAGGTATGTTTTGAATCTCGTCATCCATTCCACATTTTGAAATCTGAGCCGGGAGGTATACTGTTTGTTGCAAGAATTACAAGACACATGCTTGTTTGTGGAGCTTTCATGCTATATCTATTTTGAAAGATAATCAAATTTTTGAGGTGAAGAGGTATGTGGGAGAACATAATTGTGGAGCTGGCTATATGGATAATGGTAATCTGGTTGTTCCAGCAAAGTTTGTGAAAAGTTTGGTTAGTGACATTGTTCGGATGCATCCTAAAAAGTCTGCAAAATCTGTTGTCGATGATTTCAAGGTCGACTACGGTTTATCTGTTACATATGGACAGGCATACCACGGAATTAGGCTGGTGCACCAGGAAATGTACGGAGATGATGTTAGATCTTACAGTGACTTGTGTTGGTATATCAACAAGGTAAAGGAAACCAATAATGGTTCCGTTATCGACTTCCAAAAAGATGATTCATCAATGAGGTTTGAGCGGCTTTTTCTTTCATATGGGGCTTGCGTAGAAGGCTTTCAATATTGTCGCCCAATGCTATATTTGGATGCTACTTTCCTTACAGGGAGGTTTAGAGGACGTTTGATGTCTGCTACAGCGAAGAATGGTAACCAACAGTTCTACCCTCTTGCATACGGTATAGTCTCAGGCGAAGATGGTGACAATTGGGAATAGTTCCTTAGAAATCTAAAGAATATGTTGGATGTAGTAGGCGTATTGTTTTTCTTTCGTATCAAGGCACCGGTCTAGTTTCTGAAGTCCCTAAAGTGTTTCCTAATGATTACCATAGCTATTGCTATTATCACATGAAGAATAACATACCGCTGAAAGAGAAGGAAATGAAAGAGTGTATCCGCATGTACTTGAAGCTTGGAGGCAAGCAGTATATGCTCTAACTCCAGGTGTGTTAATGAGACATATATATGCACATTTTCTATGTATTTACCATTAATTTAACACGAAGAATGACCATTCTCCGCGTCAGTAAGACGGAGAATAGTCATTCTACGTATGTATTACACGGATAATGACCATTCTCCGTCCTGCATAGAACGGAGAATATCATTCTCCGTTAGCTTTTGAACGGAGAATGGTATTATCCGTCTTGCATAGTACGGATAATGTTCATTCTCCGTTTCTGTCACACGGAGAGTGGTCATTCTCCGTCCTGCATAGAACGGAGAATATCTGTCACGCCCCGCTCCCGTAGGAGCGATCGTCCTCGCTAAGGCGTGATGCCGCACGAGCCTAGATTGCGCTCATGCAAGGCGGGTTCCATAACGGCCGATTTCAGCGGCTGCGATGGGGTCGTCGCACAGAAGTCCCGAGCAGAGACATTGAATAATAGCAGCGGAATTTAGAACAAAACACAAGTTATCAAAAGAAGCTCTTTATTGATATTGAACAAAGGTTACATCGGGCGCAAGGCCAATATTACAATCACTCAAGCTCACTCTTCTCATATTACAAGTTCACTCAGCTCTTTCTCATCTCTCAATTACAAGTCTTGATCCAGCGGAAGCTTCGGAAGGCGATGTCCATACATTATGTCCCGTATAAGTCTTTAGTTCATGCGGCCGCACGCGCGACTCGCCAAGGAACTCCGTGCCTCGGCGCATCCAAGCGAGCTCTGCGCCACGAGCTTCTACCTGTGCCTGCACATAAAACACTGTGTGGGTGTCAGTACCACTGTACTGGTGGAGTGAGCTTCTCGCCCACCCATACAAACCTACACGTTCATTTACTTTGTGCAGCTTAAATCCCTTTCGATTGTCTTTCTAGTCTTGCCTTAGGATCAGTTTTAGGACCGGCGCCTTAGCGCAACTTGTGTATCAGAACCATCCCGTGCTTGTAATGTCAATGTTAACTCATTCTTTGCCTCTAGACTACTCCTCGTGCCAACAACGTTAACCTATCAAGTCATGTTCGCCTTACGGCCAAAATCAGAGACGCAACTACACGAAGGACTCCATTTCCTTGCTTGCATTGTCGACGTACCGACTTATACTTATATTTTGTGCCAAACTCTGGGACGTAATGACTCGGTCGTGCCATACTCGATTCGTGCTTCAATATTACCGAGGCAGTGCCTCCTCGCTTAGTCTCGCCTACACTTGTGTTGTGACAATGCGGCCGTACCTCATATTTCGAGGCCATGCCCAATCTCACGTAACTTCAAGAAACCTGCCCTACGGCCCTTCTTGACTTAACTCACAACAGTTCAAGTCTAACTCATGCACTGACCCAGGCATTGTGACTTCCTTACTGCATACTGCATACATATTCAACCCAACTCAATTCCAAAGGCATACACGCGGTTAGCCGCTATCTGCCGACATCTATATGAACTTGGTCACTGGCTCCCAGAGCCATCGTGGACTTCTCTTTCCTTTATTAGACGGGCGTCCCTTTCAGCGCAAGGTAGCTAGCCCCGCTGCAAGTCCCCGCCTAACCCGTGCAAAGCACAGTTTATCTTTGTTTCCCAATGCCCGCAACGGTCCCGTGGCCTCGGGCTTGCCGTGCGGGGAAACTTTCATCCTGTCGACAAGTTGCATGTTTCCCAATGCCCGCAGCGGTTCCGAGGCCTCGGTTTGCCGTACGGGGAAACTCACTTTGTCGACAAGTTGTCCAATGACCATGCAAGACGCGATCGACACTTTCCAAATCTGAGTCCGCCACGACGACCTATAGTCGCGGGCATTCTTCTTTCTTCTGAAACCGCCTCGATGACCTATAGTCGCAAGGCCTCGCCGACCTGTAGTCGCGAGCATAATCCTCTCTTGCCCCTTTCTCCAAACTTAATAAATCAACCGTGGCCCGTGCCTCAATCCGACTTCTGTTCTACGTGACGTTATCGCCTAAGTCATACTTTATATGACGGGCCTTGGGATCGTGGGACTATTTAACCTGTCAACCGCAGAATGAGCGGGACAGCACTTGGAATAACTTAGGTCGACCGGCATAACTTTGCCTAACTTACTCAGCCTACAACTTAACGAGCAAAGGCTGCGTCGAGCCTTGCTTCGAGGGAACGTGCCGTACACGTACTCAACCTTGGACGACCAAGTCATTAGGGTGCTTAGACTTACGCCAGCAGTCATGCGACGCGACTTAACTCTTGGGCAAGCCAGGGCTATGCCAAACCCTGGACGATGAGACCGTGCATGCTTATGAAGCATTTATGCGGGCGACGCCTATGACTTACGCTGCGATCATAACTTGCCTACTCAACCAACTTCCTTCTCCCAAGCCACGGGACGAAGGACCGAGTGTCATTTTCAAAGCACGTCGTGCACCAACTCTAAGCCGACCGTGGGACGTTTTCCATGTTCTAACTCGATTCAAACCGTCGGGATTATTCCCTTAGCTATGTGGATGCGTAGCTTTTATTATCAAGCCTAACTTGTGCAAGTTGAAAACACGATTTATTATGTGAAGGCAAAGATGAGGAGGTTCACCGAAACTACCCCACCTGAGCGATGTCTTCAAACGGCCGTTACAAGGCCAAGTCCGAACGTCGTCGGCATTTCGATTCCTCCGATTGACTGAGCGGGACGGGGCACTACAATATCATTCTCCGTTAGCTTTTGAACGGAGAATGATATTATCCGTCTTGCATAGTACGGATAATGTTTATTTTTCGTTTCTGTCACACGGAGAATGGTCATTACCCGTCTTGCATAGAACGGAGAATATCATTCTCCGTTAGCTTTTGAACGGAGAATGACTATTATCCTTATTTTAAACACGGAGAATGCACTTATTTTTAATAATTTTGTGAATTGACCTAATTCTTTATTAATTATTTGTTTTTCTCTATAAAGGTGGGTATAGACAAGCAATCAAGAAGATTTATGATCTGAATTGTGGTCATGTTGTGAATTGGATGAATAAACAAAAACCTGAACACTGGTCAAACGCATTCTTCTCGGGATGTAGATACGGTGAGGTTGCTTCTAGTTGTGCAGAGTCATTCAATGCATGGATAAAGGCTGAGAAGAAATTGCCTATATCAGCAATTGTAAATGTCATCCGTGTGAAGATGATGAAGATGATTTCGGATCGCCACAAGAATGCAATTGGTTTGAATAGCAAATTGACTCCATACGCTGAGGATATGCTGAAGCAGCTTACAGATGATGGCATGTGTTATAGGGTATATCGGTCTGGTGATTTCGAATTTGAGGTGATCGCAGATACTTCCTCCCACATGGTGAATCTTCTTGATTGTCATTGTAGTTGTCGTAGATGGAAGGTATATGGATTCCTATGCAGCCATGCAATATAGTGCATCAGAGTTGGTTCAGATAAATCTGTTTACGACTTTGTGGAGCAGTATTGGACATCAGATTATTACCAGAAGTTATATTCATGTGCTATTCGTCCAGTTCCAGATTCTGAAAAAGTTTGAAAATAATCCCACTGATGTTGTTCTACCCCCTGTTCCGAAACGTGGTCCTGGACGTCCAAAGGCGGACCGTTATAAGAACATATGAGAACAAGGGAAAAGAGAAGAGAAAGATAAGGTGCCAGAATTGTTTGAATTATGCAATCACAATCGCACCACTTGTCCTCTGCCTCCACGTGCTGCTACGATGGTCGATGGGGCAGCGCCCCCTCGTTAATACATACACATATATTCCTTCTTTTATATATTATTTTTCGAATACATATGTTACATTTTTTGATATCAATGGTAATAGTTTGAACTCTGCATATCTGATGCTTCACATATATACTAACAGCATAAGAACTTATTATCCGTTATACTCTGATTTTATAATGCATTGAATGACCATTCTCC
Organism: Iris pallida; assembly: GCA_029216955.1. NCBI lineage: Eukaryota > Viridiplantae > Streptophyta > Magnoliopsida > Asparagales > Iridaceae > Iris > Iris pallida. The sequence continues at coordinate 55,128 of JANAVB010007176.1, read as the reverse complement.
GTGTATCTAACACGGAGAATGATCATTCTCCGTATGAGATACACGAAGAATGGTCATTTAGGTCAAAATACAAGGAGAATGTCATTCTCCGTGTGTATTAACACGGAGAGTGACCATTCTTCGTGTAATTTAACACGGAGAATGACATTCTCCGTGTTAGAAGCACGGAGAATGATATTTCCGTTTAATTTGACACGGAGAATGACATTCTCCGTGTTAGATACACGGAGAATGTCATTTATAGGTCAAATACAAGGAGAATGTCATTCTCCGTGTATTTTAACACGGAGAGAATGACATTCTCCGTGTAATTTAACACGAAGAATGACATTCTCCGTGTTAGAAATACGGAGAATGCTCATTTCTAGGTCAAAATACAAAGATAATGTTATTCTCCGTGTATTTTAACACGGAGAATGGTCATTCTCCGTGTGTTTTAACACGGAGAATAACCATTCTCCGTGAATTTTAACACGGAGAATAACATTTCGCTTCAGTTACATTCACAGGACTACATCTCATGAGCAAAACAAAAGGTTCTTCATATCTTCATCAGGGCAAGAAGTAGAGGATTACATTTGATGTCCAAAAGGAGTGAAACATAAACCTAAAGACAGATAGAAATACCAAAAAAAAACGGAAATTTATGGAAACCCGGACCCTATCTGTGTCGAGGGATATACCATTCCCTCAACCTTTCACATATGTAGGATGTAATTGATCAAGGTCGTCGGCCGGGGCTGGATGGTCAGAACTCCCAGTGCTACTACCCTCAGACTTGGGCTCCTCCTTCACAGCAGCTTCAATCTTGGGAGTAATTCCTTCCCCGATCATCGCCAATTCTTCTTTTACTTTAATTTTTTGTATCACCTCCTCCTTAACGAACGGTGACCCTTGTTTGATGAGAGAAGGCAGCATCTCCTCCTTCACCACTGCCGAGGACACTGCCGCAGGAGGAGAGTCACTCGGCGCAGCCCCCTTGCCTTTCGCGGATCTCTTGGCGACCTTTGGAGACATGGTTATTAAAGAAAAAAGACGAAGAGTTTTCTGAAAAACTGAAAGAGAAGGGAATAATGAAATTTCTCTCTCCTCCAGGGCCTATTTATAGGCACGGGCCACTTTGTCACGACCCGCACCCGCTATAAGGGCACGTGTACGTGACAACGCCCAGCCCTCACCGAAAAATCGGCGTGGAACGCTGTAGATTTTCTAGTCTGACAACAGTTATAATATAACAAAACCTGTCGAGAATATAGTCAACTCCGAACGGAGGACAAGCAGTGAATATATAAGTGCTCAATCACAACTCTAAAATGATAAGTAAACTGAAAGATAAAGACAACACGACGATAAATAACCTGTCAAGTCCATCACAAATAATAACAAGTCTAAGTCCCAGTCTCTAATACAATCCCAGAATATAATAAAATAACAAGTAGCAAGCTGGAGACAAGGTCCAGTCCAAATGTCTAACCTAACTAAACTAAGATAAAGGCTCGTCGGGCGGAGCTAAGCCCTGCTGAACCAAGGTCTCCAAGTCTACGCCCACTACGTCAACCGGACCGTAGTAGGTAGGACAATCCTCTTCGCCACTATCTGTAAAATTTTGTCAACATATCCAGTCAGGATGGAACGAGCACAAATCTCCATAACAGTTCTAGTTAGACGATATTGAAAATGTAGCAGTAAATAGAGAGAATCTACGAGATAAATAATGTGTACATGAATCATAGTAAGGCATATCAAGACTGTAATCTGAATGTAAGAACAGGGAAAAATATAAATTATGTACAAGAATCTGGAACATATCTATGTGAGTTTAGTATTAGTTTCAACATGTGATCGGCTTAGAACTTGATACAATGTTTGGCCTGGCTAATCATACGTGAGTGTATGATTAACACTATACAATGATGATACATAATATCTGTGGGGTATTGAACACATCTACGCTAACACCCCCATCCCTGACTAATAGTGGATCCAGTCATGACACGTCATATACATATTCTCTGAGAGGGTAGCTAGCCTTCGCAGGAATCGTATCTATACAATGAATAATAAACAATGTAGACTTGCCCAGTGTATACCATATATAGGAGGAATAACATCTTATGACGGGATCCAGACAAATATCAATCCGTGTGAACAATGTGTCAAAGAACAAGGATAATCTGCACTAATACTAGAAACAAAGACGATATCATAAAACAGAAATATTATCAGAGAATGTACTCGCCTGTACTGTGATGGATAAGTCGACTGAGTCCAAGATCAGTGCCTCGAGGACCTATAGATGGAATACTGTATCAATATAATGGTTTGGAAGTAAAATTAAGTCATACTGAGTCAAAATAGGTCAAGACACGTTAAACTAAGTCAATCTAGGTCAAACAAGGTCAAACTAGATTGTACGGGGTCAATCTAAGTCATATTAGGTCTAACTGGGTCAAACTGGGTCAATGCAACTCAAACGGAATCAATCGGGATCGATTTGAGTCAACAGTTGACTTTTTGGTCAACCGGTCAACTCTGGTCAACCATGGTCAACTGTGGTCAACCCTAGGTCAACTCTAGGTCACTAGTGACTAACAGTTGACTTTCGGTCAACTGCACAAGTCTAAAGGAATTTGGGACTAAATTGGGTAAAGTGTTGACCCATAGTTGACTTTTTGTCCAAAAAGTCAACCGTGGTCAACCGGATCCAAGACTAGGTTTAGACAGCTAATCCTACTCATTACCAACCTATATAACCCATATCCAAGTCCATCTTGGACTTGGAAACTCAAATCTTGGCCGTGGGCCAAATCCCTATTTTACCCTTTTTAAGGGTAAAATTCTACCCTCGGCGATAATCCCGTTAGCCTATCTACGCTAGTTATTTTGACCCGATCTCCCTAGGGTAGTAGGGTACTATCCTATAGGTTCGTTATCTACCATAATACCTAAGTAAAGTAGACGTCTAGTCCACCTTACGGCCCGTTGCAGGTATCTCGAAGATTTTGAGATACGCACTGACACGGCGCGATACCGGCGCCCTATGACCCCGATTTCCATCCGGGAGCTTACCCGCAAAATCTAAATCACGTACCCTAGGCCCATGTCAAGTTTCGTCGCGATCCGACGCTCCGGGCTCAATTTCGCCCCCCCTAACTCGATTTCTACTAAAACCTTCTCTTTTGGCCTCGCACCCAACCTCTTCTTTAACCCTCTATTCTAGCTCTTCTCCTTCTTAACTTCTTCTCCTTATTTTCCTAAATCTAATTCCTCCTCATACTCCTCTTTTCTACTCTCTACTTCTTGATCTAACTTCTCTAGTTTTTCTCTTCTCTATATTCAAATTCTAAACTCCTCTTCTCATTCTTAACTACCAAAATACTTTCCTCTTCTATCTAATTTCTTATCTATTCCTCTCTATATCAACATATAATATATCTATATATACCTACATATATACTAAATGGGGGGGGGTTTATAGTGTACAAGGGGGTCACAAGGGGGGAAGGAGCTGCCTGGGGCAGCTCCTGCTGCTGCTGCTGCCTGCTCTGCAGGCAGCTGCTGCTGCTTGCTAATGCAGCTGCTGCTGCTAATGCTAGTGCAGCTGCTGCTGCCACTGCTAGTGCAGCTGCTGCCTGCTGCTAGCAGCCACTGCTGCTGCTAGCAGCCACTGCTGCTGCTGCTGCTAATCCTCTTCTTCTTCTCCTCTTAATCCTCCTACTTCACTCCCCCTCCTCTCTTTATATATATTATATATATATTATATTATATCTATCTATATATATCTATCTATCTAATTCTATATATATATATCCATATATCTCTACACCCATACACACACACATATACATATTATATACATACATATACTATATATATATACAAATACACATATACCTATATAATTTCACACACACACTCTCACACACAACCACACCACCATTCTCATTCCCTCTCCCACCACTCTCTACACACACACACAAATACATACATACATATATATCCTCTATATATATATCTATACATCATATATATATATATATATATATATATATATATATATATATATATATATATATATATATATATATATCTATATATATATACATATACATATACCCACCATTAACATATAAACATCCTTAATTAACCACTTAACCAAACTCTAGAGAAAACCTACAAAATAGGGGCAAAGTGTAGAGAATTGAATTCTCTACACTTAATGTAAATGACAAAAATGGAAAGGAGAATTAATGGAGGGTTTAATGGCATACCTAACTTGCTTGGGAGGAGGAAGACTTGGAAAAAGAAAGGAAGAATTTGAAGAAGAAGAATTGCTTTGTGAAGAAGTAACAAAGAAAAAGGGGGGGGGGGACTTAAGCCATGGCCGGCCACCCCATCCAAGGGCTATTGGGTTGGGATCCAATAGCCCACAACCCAATAACCTAAGTTTGGTTCAAATTGAAATCGGGTTGGTTCGGTTTGATTTTAAACGACTAATTAAGTCCCTAAATTGACTAATTAAGTCATGGAAATTAGGTTAATAATTTCTAGCCTATTTATGATGGTATGGGCTAAGCCCAGCTAGTATGGGGGTCCCACTAGGGTCCAGGCTACCCGGGTCTCCAAATTGGGTCCGAATTGGATAAAATTCAAACCGACTCAAATAAATTCCTAAAAATCATATAAAATCAAATAAATTCCTAAAATATTTTAAAACTTGAAAATGATGAAAATACCCCTAATTTGAAAAACTGGGGGTGACAAATCTACCCTCCTTAAAAATTTCGTCCTCGAAATTCAAACGGTCGTACTCTTCTCTAGGTCAAGCACCCAACAATCAAGGTCTACTAATTTTATCCTAAGTTATATAACATGTAATCTAGAAAATCAGGACACATGCATGGTTTTAAATCTCTACAGTATCATGTTATTGCAGTCTTCATTGGGGTTTTCTATTTAATCTAGCATGATCATCACATATGCAAACTAAAGGTACTAAGAAAGTAATCATCAATCAATGGACGGAAAGAACAGGTAAAAGAAAGAGCAAGACCCTACCTCCTAGTCCAATGCGTGCAGGATCCTCAACTATCATCGCAAAAGCCCTGTCCTGGCGGGGTATATCCCGCTGCTGGTGGAGGGCGTGATGCGGTGCCATAGGTGGTCTACCCTGTGCTCCCTGAGCTGCACGGCGATGGTTCGAAGGACAATCCCTCGCCTGATGCCCCTCGGTGCCACAGTATAGGCACAATCCCAAACGTCTCCTGCAAACCTCCCAGAGATGTCCAGACCTCTTGCAGTAGTGGCAAGTAGGTGCCTGCTGCGTCGGTCCCTGCTGCTTGCTGCCGCCGGGGCACCTGCTGAACTGGTGCCCTGATCGGAGCAGGAATCTACTGCGAGCGTTGCGGAATAGAATGATGCTGGAGTTGAGGACGCTTAGCAGCCCCCGTGCTGCTAGTAGTTCCCGAAAACTGATCACGGTCCCTCTTGGGCTTCAAGCCCAACTCCCTCTCCACCTTCCGAGCCTCTGCGTAAACCTCCGCATATGTCGCGTAGAAGGAAGGGATCAGGATCTTGATATCCCATGCCAATCCCTCCCGGAAGCGCTCCGCTCGGATCACCGGGTCACTCACCATGTACTCGGCGTATCGGCTCAGCCGGCCGAACTCCGCCACATACTCCTGTACGGTCATACTGTCCTGCTGCAGGTTCTGGAACTGCCGCACCAGGCCAATCTTGTCCGTGGGGGAAAAGAACTTCTCTCTGAACAGGGCCCGAAACTCAGCCCAAGTATGGCTCTCTCCTGCAAGAGCCGGCTCATTTCGGAACCATGTCCGGGCAATATCTAACAACTGCAACCCAACCCGCCTCGACCCTCAGGTCGGCTGCCAGGCGGCAGGCCCCCATCTGGCGCTCGATATCCTCGAGCCAGTCATCAGCATAAATAATGCCCTCTGTCCCTTGAAATCCCTCGGACCAAGCTTCTTGAAAGCCTGGATATCCCCGATCTTCGGCTGCTGCTGCTACTGAACCTCCCTCTGTGGAGCCTGACGCTCCACTGCCGCCATAGCCAATCTGTGTGCATCCTCCATGCCCTGGCGCATGGCCTCTAGCTGCCTCAACTGAGCCTCGTACTGAGCCCGCTGGGACTCGAGCACCTGGTGGAAGAACGCTAGCATCTGCCCCATGTCTGTGGGCAGAGGAGGCAATGGAGGAATAGCTCCCATCATCACCGGAGGAGTCCCCTGCTGAGGAGGAAGAATACCCTCGGCAGCTCCCACTGTAGCCCCTGGCACTACGGGAAGAGCACCTGTAATGGCCCCAGGGACGGTCATAGAGGTAGCTGGAGGAGTACCCCCAAGAGCCCCAACAGAAGTCCCATCAGCCGGGGAAGTAACCGGAGCCTGTCCGCTAGAAGTGGCAGACCTCTCCGTCTCCCCGAGCCCCTCGCCAGGAGAATGAGTCATCAATATCCTGGAGACAAATTAAGAAGAAGATATCAATATGGCACATGAAGGCAATATCAAAGGAGGACAGCTAGAAAGCAGTAAATCGATATCAAAGACGGTAAGCAAGATAAGCAAGGAAAGATCCTACTATGATTGAGTACTCTTAGCCTATAGCCTATCCTAGATACGTACCGCAGGCTCGTAATAGCACTCTAAGTCGAGCGCCACTACGACATCGCACTAATTGCGACTTCAGGACCTGCGTGGGCCACCACTAAAACGTGTCACGACCCGCACCCGCTATAAGGGCACGTGTACGTGACAACGCCCAGCCCTCACCGAAAAATCGGTGTGGAACGCTGTAGATTTTCTAGTCTGACAACAGTTATATATATAACAAAACCTGTCGAGAATATAGTCAACTCCGAACGGAGGACAAGCAGTGAATATATATAAGTGCTCAATCACAACTCTAAGATGATAAGTAAAGACTGAAAGATAAAGACAACACGACGATAAATATAACCTGTCAAGTCCATCACAAATAATATACAAGTCTAAGTCCCAGTCTCTAATACAATCCCAGAATATAATAAAATAACAAGTAGCAAGCTGGAGACAAGGTCCAGTCCAAAATGTCTAACCTAACTAAACTAAGATAAAGGCTCGTCGGGCGGAGCTAAGCCCTGCTGAACCAAGGTCTCCAAGTCTACGCCAACTACGTCAACCGGACCGTAGTAGGTAGGACAATCCTCCTCGCCACTATCTGTAAAATTTTGTCAACATATCCAGTCAGGATGGAACGAGCACAAATCTCCATAACAGTTCTAGTTAGACGATATTAAAAATGTAGCAGTAAATAGAGAGAATCTACGAGATAAATAATGTGTACATGAATCATGGTAAGGCATATCAAGACTGTAATCTGAATGTAAGAACAGGGAAAAATAGTATAAATCATGTACAAGAATCTGGAACTATATCTATGTGAGTTTAGTATTAGTTTCAACATGTGATCGGCTTAGAACTTGATACAATGTTTGGCCTGGCTAATCATACGTGAGTGTATGATTAACACTATACAATGATGATACAATAATATCTGTGGGGTATTGATCACATCTCTACGCTAACACCCCCATCCCTGACTAATATAGTGGATCCAGTCATGACACGTCATGATACATATTCTCTGAGAGGGTAGCTAGCCTTCGCAGGAATCGTATCTATACAATAAACAATAAACAATGTAGACTTGCCCAGTGTATACCATATATAGGAGGAATAACATCTTATGACGGGATCCAGACAAATATCAATCCGTGTGAACAATGTGTCAAAAGAACAAGGATAATCTGCACTAAATACTAGAAACAAAGACGATATCATAAAACAGAAATATTATCAGAGAATGTACTCGCCTGTACTGTGATGGATAAGTCGACTGAGTCCAAGATCAGTGCCTCGAGGACCTATAGATGGAATACTGTATCAATATAATGGTTTGGAAGTAAAATTAAGTCATACTGAGTCAAAATAGGCCAAGACACGTCAAACTAAGTCAATCTAGGTCAAACAAGGTCAAACTAGATTGTACGGGGTCAATCTAAGTCATATTAGGTCTAACTGGGTCAAACTGGGTCAATGCAAGTCAAACGGAATCAATCGGGATCGATTTGAGTCAACAGTTGACTTTTTGGTCAACCGGTCAACTCTGGTCAACCATGGTCAACTGTGGTCAACCCTAGGTCAACTCTAGGTCACTAGTGACTAACAGTTGACTTTCGGTCAACTGCACAAGTCTAAAGGAATTTGGGACTAAATTGGGTAAAGTGTTGACCCATAGTTGACTTTTAGTCCAAAAAGTCAACCGTAGTCAACCGGGTCCAAGACTAGGTTTAGACAGCTAATCCTACTCATTACCAACCTATATAACCCATATCCAAGTCCATCTTGGACTTGGAAACTCAAATCTTGGCCGTGGGCCAAATCCCTATTTACCCTTTTAAGGGTAAAATTCTACCCTCGGCGATAATCCCGTTAGCCTATCTACGCTAGTTATTTTGACCCGATCTCCCTAGGGTAGTAGGGTACTATCCTATAGGTTCGTTATCTACCATAATACCTAAGTAAAGTAGACGTCTAGTCCACCTTACGGCCCGTTGCAGGTATCTCGAAGATTTCGAGATACGCACTGACACGGCGCGATACCGGCGTCCTATGACCCCGATTTCCACCCGGGAGCTTACCCGCAAAATCTAAATCACGTACCCTAGGCCCATGTCAAGTTTCGTCGCGATCCGACGCTCCGGGCTCAATTTTGCCCCCCCTAACTCGATTTCTACTAAAACCTTCTCTTTTGGCCTCGCACCCAACCTCTTCTTTAACCCTCTATTCTAGCTCTTCTCCTTCTTAACTTCTTCTCCTTATTTTCCTAAATCTAATTCCTCCTCATACTCCTCTTTTCTACTCTCTACTTCTTGATCTAACTTCTCTAGTTTTTCTCTTCTCTATATTCAAATTCTAAACTCCTCTTCTCATTCTTAACTACCAAAATACTTTCCTCTTCTATCTAATTTCTTATCTATTCCTCTCTATATCAACATATATATATATCTATATATATATACCTACATATATACTAAATGGGGGGGGGGGGTTTTATAGTGTACAAGGGGGTCACAAGGGGGGGGAAGGAGCTGCCTGGGGCAGCTCCTGCTGCTGCTGCTGCCTGCTCTGCAGGCTGCTGCTACTAATGCTAGTGCAGCTGCTGCTGCCACTGCTAGTGCAGCTGCTGCCTGCTGCTAGCAGCCACTGCTGCTGCTGCTAATCCTCTTCTTCTTCTCCTCTTAATCCTCCTACTTCACTCCCTCCTCTCCTCTCTTTATATATATATATATATATATACCTATATATCTATCTATCTATCTATATATCTATCTATCTAATTCTATATATATATATCCATATATCTCTACACCCATACACACACACATATACATATTATATATACATACATATACATATATATATATATATACAAATACACATATACCTATATAATTTCACACACACACTCTCACACACACAACCACACCACCATTCTCATTCCCTCTCCCACCACTCTCTACACACACACACAAATACATACATACATATATATTCCTCTATATATATATCTATACATACTCATATATATATATATATATATCTATATATATATACATATACATATATACCCACCATTAACATATAAACATCCTTAATTAACCACTTAACCAAACTCTAGAGAAAAACCTACAAAATAGGGGCAAAGTGTAGAGAATTGAATTCTCTACACTTAATGTAAATGACAAAAATGGAAAGGAGAATTAATGGAGGGTTTAATGGCATACCTAACTTGCTTGGGAGGAGGAAGACTTGGAAAAAGAAAGGAAGAATTTGAAGAAGAAGAATTGCTTTGTGAAGAAGTAACAAAGAAAAAGGGGGGGGGGGGGACTTAAGCCATGGCCGGCCACCCCATCCAAGGGCTATTGGGTTGGGATCCAATAGCCCACAACCCAATAACCTAAGTTTGGTTCAAATTGAAATCGGGTTGGTTCGGTTTGATTTTAAACGACTAATTAAGTCCCTAAATTGACTAATTAAGTCATGGAAATTAGGTTAATAATTTTTAGCCTATTTATGATGGTACATGGGCTAAGCCCAGCTAGTATGGGGGTCCCACTAGGGTCCAGGCTACCCGGGTCTCCAAATTGGGTCCGAATTGGATAAAATTTAAACCGACTCAAATAAATTCCTAAAAATCATATAAAATCAAATAAAATTCCTAAAATATTTTAAAACTTGAAAATGACGAAAATACCCCTAATTTGAAAAATAGGGGGTGACAAATCTACCCTCCTTAAAAAATTTCGTCCTCGAAATTCAAACGGTCGTACTCTTCTCTAGGTCAAGCACCCAACAATCAAGGTCTACTAAATTTTATCCTAAGTTATATAACATGTAATCTAGAAAATCAGGACACATGCATGGTTTTAAATCTCTACAGTATCATGTTATTCACTACTAAAATATGCTATATTAGCGACGTGTTTTAGCGACGTAAGAAAATAACGTCGCTATATATGTAATATAGCGACTCCCGTCATGTGACGTCGCAAATCGTCGCTAACTAGCGACGTTCAGCGACATTACATAAATTACGTCGCAGAACAGCGACGTTCAGCGGCAGAGTATTAATATATGTCGCCATATAATAAAATTTTGCGACGTTTAGCGACGTCTTTAGTTGATGTCGCTAAATGTTTTACTTAGGGCACGCTGTTTCCTTTTCCCCCTCACTCGAAAATTTCCAAAATTTTCAGAATCCCTTTCCCCCCCGCGACTCTCCCCCCACCCGGCGACTCTCTCCCCCCCCCCCGCAACTCTCCCCCCCCGGCGACTCGCTCCCGCTCCGACGAGCTCCTACTCCCCCAATCCGAGATCCTCCTCCTCTCCCTAGCTCCTCCTCCTCCTCCCTCTTCCTAAGGTAAACCCTAACCCTAACCCTAACTCCTCTCCCTCCTCCTCCTCCTCCTCCTCCTCTCACACACACACACGGACACACACACACAGACACACACACACATGGACACACACACACACACACACAGACACACACACACACACAGACACACACACACTGACACAGATTTTATCATATTCTTCTTGTGCTCTTTTTCATATTATTATTCATGTGTTATTTATATGTTGTATCTCTTTACATGTATATATATATTTATATATATATTTGTGTGTGGTTGTATATTTATTTGGGGTTATGGTTGTGGGAATGTTGAGAGGTTTTGATTGTGGAAATCAATAAAAGGATGAGGAAATGATGGAGATTGAAGGAGGATAGAAGTGTGCTTATGGGGAGGGGGTTTTGGACAGCAACCAGCAGCCTGGGCTGCTGTTTTCAGCAGTTTTGGGGGGGGGGGGGGATAGCAGCTATATGCTGCTGAAATTTGCAGCAGTGTGCCCCCCACTTGACATTAGTTAGCCTACTTATTAGCCCATCCTTTTAGCCTATCTTTTAGCCATTAGTTAGCCTACTTATTAGCCTTTAGTTGGACACACACACACGGACACACACACACAGACACACACACACACACAGACACACACAGACACACACACACATGTCACCTATATATATATATACCTACATGTTATATATATGTGGTTATATATAGATATATATGTGTGTGTGTCTCTTGGTATAATATTCATGTTGTAGTGTTGTGGTTATATTGTAGTGTGGTGATAGCGTGGGAATTGATAAATGGAATGGATGTAAGGATGATAGGAAGGATTAGTGGACCTATAATCCTATTTATATGTGTCCTATATATGCCTATATGCGTGTGTGTGTGTTAGCCTATATGTAAGCCTAGGTGAGAGCTTATGAGTGTGGTATCATGGGTGATATATGTGAGTGAGTGTGTAAGTGAGTTGTGTGGATGAGTGTGAGGTTAAATGTGTTAGATATAGGTTAGCATCTTAGGCCATATCCTAGTTAGATATGTAGTTGTTAGTATCCTAGAGTGTTAGAGCCTTGGTTTGGGATACCAAGTTGGGGTTAGAAATAGGATACTAGTTAGCTATTGGTATGTGTAGATATATATTAGATAGATAGTTGGATGGATAGGTGGATAGATGGATGGGGAGTAGAAGGGGAGCTGCTGCCCCCATTCCAGCAACAGCAGCAGCAAGAACAGCTGTTGTAGCAGCAGTTTACATCAGCAGTAGCACCCCCATGGCCCCCCACTTGTAGTGATTAGCACTAATGGGGGCAGGAGAGGTAATTATAGGAGTAATTAGATCTAGATCTAATTAGCACTTGGCTACAAGGCATATTCTAAGAATATTCCAAGTCTATTCTAAGGAATATAGCGACTCCTATCGTTTGAAATAACCACATCTTGGCTATTTGTTAAATAGATCGACCCTGAGCTCCCATGTTTAGTCGTGCCTTCAACATCATGTTCAAATAAAGGTAACAAGCAGCTGACTATGAAAAAATATGCCGTCTTGAGCTTCATAAAGAAATGCAAGATTACAAGCTCCTATGTAGTAATCTTGCATTTCTTTATGAAGCTCAATACGACATATTTTTCTATAGTCAGCTGCTTGTCACCTTCATTTGAACATGATGTTGAAGGCACGACTGAACATGGGAGCTCAGGGTCGATCTATTTAACAAATAGCCAAGATGTGGTTATTTCACAGAAGCCATGAATTACCGGGAAAATAGGAAACATCTCGTACTCCTCCCGTGAAATCGTTACCGGAAAAATAGGAAACACTTAGCAAACACTTAGACGTTAGCAAACATTGTTAATTGGTGTGTTCATCTTTGCAGAATTATTTCCAAATGGAGCTGAATTACTACTTGCGGAATCGTTCATGGATGTACAATCGTCGTCCTGAAGATATGTGTGGTGTGCGGGATGAATACATAGCGGGAGTAGAGCAGTTCCTGCAGTTTGCTAAGGCGTTCCCTCAGTACATGGACGGCACCAAAATTAAGTGTCCGTGTGTGAAATGTCATAACGTGAAATATTATCCAGAAGTGGAAGTGACATATCATTTGTACTCGAGGAGTTTCACGCCTAATTACTATCAGTGGACCGCACACGGAGAACTTGTGTCGTTAGCATCAGAGCCGGAGCCTTATGTTGAGCCGTATATGCATGCGGGACCTAATTTTGTTTCAGATAATCATGCATACGACGACGGGTGCGTGAACATGGTTTTCGACGCTGCTGGGCCCAGTTTTGTTCCTGATGCAGCTGAGGAGGCACCGAATGTCGACGCTGCAAAGTTCATGGAGTTGCTGGAGAATGCAAGGACTCCATTGTATCCTGGTTGTGAGGATCATTCACCGTTGGAGGTGGTTACAAGACTTTTGAGCATTAAGTCAGATTTTAACATGTCGCAAGAATGCTACAACCGAGTGCTGGAGTTGATTATAGAGATCTTGCCGGCGGGTGCTAAGTTACCTAAAGACTTCTACCGGTCTAAGAGGATGGTGAGATCGCTCTGGATGGGATACGAGAAAATCGATTCTTGTCGCAATGGGTGCATGCTCATGCTGTACTACAAAGACGACAAGGACGCAGATGTGTGCAGATTTTGTGGTGCTGATCGCTATAAGCCAACTAGTACAGGAAGGTCTACCGGTGCAAGAAGACCGACCGATTCAATGCACTACCTGCCTTTAACGCCGCGGTTGTAAAGATTATTTATGGTGAAAGAGACGGCCGAAAATATGAGTTGGCACATGCGAGAACAGATTGAAGGAGTGTTGGATCACCCATCCGATGGAGAAGCGTGGAAGCACTTTGATCGAGTGTATCCTGATTTTGCTTCAGATCCACGTAATGTCAGGTTGGGGCTATGTTCTGACGGTTTTACTCCTTTTGGTCTTTCGGGATCCCAGTATTCGTGCTGACCTGTGATTGTCACTCCGTATAACCTACCGCCTTGGATGTGCATGAAGACCGAGTACATGTTTCTAACCGTTATAATTCCTGGTCCGAACAATCCCAAGAGGAACATTGATGTGTACTTACAGCCTTTGATAGATGAGTTGAATCAGTTATGGGAAGTAGGCGCTAACACGTACGATGTTTCCAGGAAGCAGAATTTTCAGATGAAGGCAACCCTTATGTGGACCATCAACGACTTTCCGGCATATGGAATGTTATCTGGATGGAGCACTCATGGACGTCTCTCATGTCCGATTTGCATGGACCGTACTAAGGCTTTTCGCTTAAAACACGGAGGAAAACCGTGCTTCTTTGATTGTCATCGACAATTTCTGCCAAAAGATCATCCGTTCAGAAGGAACAGGAATGCATTCCGTGCCGGCATTGTAGAGAAGGGTGATCCACCGCCAAGGTGGTGCGGAGCCGCGATATGGGAGGAGGTTAGAGATTTTCCAAGTGCTATCGAAGATCCTACAACTGGGTACAAGTGCGATGGATTTGGTAGAGATCATAACTGGACAAAGAGGAGCATATTCTGGGATCTGCCATATTGGAGTACCAATCTGATCAGACATAATCTTGATGTCATGCATATTGAGAAGAATATGTTTGATAACATAATTAATACTGTGATGGACATAAAGGGAAAAACGAAAGACAATCCCAAGGCCAGGTTGGACTTAGCAGAAATATGCAAACGCCCTGCGTTGCATTTGATAGAGCAGAATGGAAAACAGTTCCTGCCGAAGTCGATCTTCTCACTGGACAAGGAGGATAAAGTGAGACTTTGTCGGTGGATCTAGGGCCTAAAATTTCCAGACGGATATGTGTCAAATCTGAGAAGATGTGTCGATCTGAAGGAAAACAAATTGACGGGTATGAAAAGCCACGATTGTCACGTATTCATGGAGAGGTTAATTCCGATTGTATTTCGGGAATTCTTACCGCAGGCAGTTTGGGATCCATTGACGGAGCTTAGCATATTCTTCAGGGACCTTTGTTCTAAGAAATTGCTCGTTGATCGTCTAGAAAAGCAAGAGAAGGACATTGCGGTAACACTGTGCAAGCTAGAGAGGGTGTTCCCTCCTGGATTCTTCGATTCTATGGAGCATTTGCCGATTCATCTATCCTATGAGGCACGTGTTGGTGGACCCGTCGAATATCGATGGATGTACCCGTTCGAGCGACATTTGAATCACTTAAAAAGAAAGGTGAAAAATAAGGCACGGGTCGAGGGTTCTATTTGTGAAGCCTATGTTCTCGAGGAGATTACAAACTTTTGTTCGATGTATTTCAAGTCTCATGTTGCAACTAATAGAACGAGAGCTTCCAGAAACGACGACGGAGATCATGAATGTAATGATACAATACTGAAGGTATTCAATGCTTCAGGAAAGCCGTCGGGTAAAATGAAGAAGAGATATCTGAACGATGATGAGCTAAGGGCTGCTCAGGTGTATGTATTACTCAACTGCGATGAGGATGAAGTAGAGAAGCTGGAGGGGTAAGTAATTAATACGTTTACATTATTTTAATAGTGTTGATTATTAGACTATTACATTAATTGAACGATGTTGTTTTCAGCATATTTAATGATGAAGTGAGGTCAGGTAGGCCACACATAACAGAAGAAGAACTAGAACAAGAAATGAGGCATTATTTTCCATCATGGTTGAGTGCATATGTAAGACTTGAGAACTCTGTAATTACCTTTCAGTATATGCACGACGATTGAGAATGAGCTTAATTTATTTTTTCGTGGTATTTAGGTCGATAGTCCATACGCAAGACTTGAGAATGAGTCTATTAGAACGCTAGCCAAGGGACCAATTTATGCTGCAAAAATATGGCCAAGCTACTGTGTTAATGGGTTCAGGTTCAGGTCAACAACTTGCCCGATCAGAGACAACTTTGTGGATCTCGACTCCACCAAAAATAGCTGTTTGTGTATCAGATCTTCGAACTACAAAGATGTTGATGCGGGCAACGATTTCTACGGCATCCTACGGGAGATTGTGGAGCTGACATATAGTTATGGAATAGAGCCTGCTAAGATTGTGTTATTCAGGTGTGATTGGTTCGATCCGATTGAAGGTCAAGGTTGGAAAGTAGACAAGCACGGTCTTGTGGATATAAACTATCGGCGTCGATATCAAGCCTATGAACCATTTGTCCTATCAAGTCAGGCTCAGCTCGTGTACTTCACACGTTATCCTAAACGGGGAACAACAAGGTCGGACTGGTGGGCAGTATGCAAGACCAAAGCTAGAAATACCTTTGAGGTTGACGATATAGCTTATCAAGAGGATGAAGTACCTCTTGTAACAAATAATATAGAAGTGGACAATACGGAAGTTCCTCATTACACATCTAATTGTGTAGAAGAAGTAGAATTATCCGAAGAGGAAGATGCAGCTGAAAGTGAAGATGTAGAGGAGGAGGAAGAAGAAGAAGAAGAAGAAGAAGAGCTAAACGAACAAGATGAATTTTCAGAAGAGGATTAAATATGTACGACGCGGAGGACGTCGCGGAGGACGTTATCTTTAGTGACACTTTTGTGACAGATATTTTCCAAAAATCTGTGATGTATTTAGTGACACTTTTGGGACTATGATATTTTTCAAAAATCTGTGATGTATTTAGTGACACTTTTGGGACTATGATATTTTTCAAAAATCTGTGATATATTTAGTGACACTTTTGGGACTATGATATTTTTCAAAAATCTGTGATGCCTATCATATAAATATGTTATTATCAGGTATGGCAGGAGGACGTCATCATACGAGTCAGTCCCGTGTGCCTCGGGATAGGGAGGCAGATTCCGTACCCTCATCCTCATCTCCGAGTACGCCAGTGTACAGTACTGTTCCCGGTCTATTACCGGGACAGGGCAGTTCCAGCAGGTTGGTGACTGATCTTCCCTCGTCGTCCAGCATTCCACCATCGTCGTCCAGCATTCCTCCGGCGTCCAGCATTCCTCCTGCGTCCAGCACTCCTCCTGCCGACGCCCAGCATATGGAGGACGGGGATGAGACTGATCCTGACCAGGCAGGAGGTGATAGCGACCCTCCATGCGCTCTACCGGGCGAGACGCGGATGGAGATTTGGACGGACGGGCCTACGAAGTAAGTTAATTAGTTAATATATATTTCTCAAATGATTATATGTACATATATATTCATGAAATTTATTATTTTATAGATATCGGCCTCCTGCAGTACAGAGAGTGCTGGGAAGATTTCTGAGGGAGAACTATGGTGGGCCTTGGATTAACTACTCAGATGCTCCCGCCGATAGGAAGGCCTTTTGGTTGGCCCACTTCAAGGTAAAAAATTTGTTTACTTTTAAATTTTAATAATCATTTTTGTATATTATACAAGTTTTCTATTTGACTTCTCGTAGAGGACCTACTTCTATCCAGCACACCGGGCGGCGAAGATCGAGGGCCAATTTCCTGCCGTCGCAGGCAAGCTCATTCGTGATGCGATCCGCGACCAGAAGGATCGTGACCACGCCGGAAAGCCGATCCAAGGTTGGATCACGCCAGAGCAGTGGACTGCGATGAAGGCTAGATTCGCCGAGGACGGGTACCGGGAGCGGTCTGAGAAGGCCAAGATGGCGCGGTCGAGCGCCGGTAAGTGGTGTGGTGGCTCCATTCCTATGACGGAGCATTTTCGTCGTCTGGTACGTTTCCTATGACGGACATCATTTTATATATAGTTGGAAAGAATGTTTAATACTAATAATAGATAAATATATATTTTAACAGGTAAAAAAGGGTGAGGACCCCAACATGGTGACCGTCTTCCTGGTCACCCATCGGAGGGCTGGGGAGTTCATTGATGAGAAGGCGATGCAGGCATATGTACGTTCTATCCTTTATATTAATTTACTATAACAGAAAACAGGAAAATAGATATCAATATAGACTTTAGCAAACACTTAGACGTTAGAAAACATTATTCTAGGCCAAGTTTCTTCGGCTACAAGAGGAGACGGCGGCTGCTGCTGCTGCTGCTGCTGCTGCTGCTAGTGCGCCAGCAGAGGGAGGGGCTGGTACTTCCTTCCAGCCGCCTACAGCTCCATCACCGGACGACCTCTGGATGACCGCCGTTGGTGGTCTTCAGAAGGGTACGTACTACGGTACGGGATCCTACGGCGCCTATTTGGCTTCAGAGTCATCCCGGGCCCCCTCTGTCAGTGCGCAGTCTCCAGCTTCGCAGGCGTCATCACAGGCGCATGATATTGCTCGTCAGCTCCAGGAGCTGCGTCGCGAGTTGCAGCAGCAGATTTCTGAGGCAGCTGGGGCAGAGCGACGATCCGACGATCCGACGATCATCGGACGATTTGATGCGATCGAGCGCAGTATGCAGGATATGATGACTCTGCAGCAGGCTACAGCTGCTAACTTGCACACGCTCACCGAGTCTACGCAGCGCACAGAGCGTAGACAGGTCGAGCTGGAGGGGACGCAGATCGCCATGTCTGCCACACTCAATCAGGTACAGACTTCGCTTGAGGAGAGTAGTCAGAGGATGGTGAGTGCCCTGGCTGTGCATGCTGAGCGACTGCGAGAGATAGAGCAGCGTCCTCCCGGTCCATCGACGGCGTCGACTCCAGACGTTTCACTGCCTCCGGACGTTGCACAGCTCACACAGGAGCAGTACGATATCATTTTATCCCAGATGCGCAGCCGGGGTCCTTTGTGATGTCTTTTTTTTTATTTGTTGTTGATACACTTGTTTCTCTGTTTGTGAGACTCTTATTTGTGGTTGACTTGTATTGGTTGAGATACTTCTTTCTCTGCTTGCGAAACTTTTATTAGTTGTATTGGGTGATGATATTGCTCCATCGTCTTTTATTGGTTGTATTGCTTGTTAGACTTTTATTGTTTGTAGACTTTTATTGATTGTAAACTTTTATTGGTTGTAGACTTGTTTTGCCATTTATCTGCGACGGGGATGACGAATATACCTACGCTGGGTTATAAGCGATGATCCGATATACAAAGGAGGTGCTGCCCAAATTTTAAAAAAATATAATGTGTATTTTTGTGATGATGTGTGTCTGTGTTTACAGTGAATGTGAAACACAGACACACAGCATAACAAAAATAGCAATTATTTTTTTTAATTTTTTTATACAATCTGCGACGTATAGCGACGTTCTGCGACGTCTAGCGACGGAGAGAGAACGTCGCTATACGTCGCTAACTTGCGACATGATGTCGCTATACGTCGCTAACGTGCTGACGTGGGATATCATCATATCTTTGTCGCTAGACGTCGCTAAAGGGCGGACGTCGATAACTTTGTCGCTAGACGTCGCTAACGTGCTGACGTGGCTGACATGCCATGTCATCATATCTAAAGTTCAATGCGTCGCTAAGTTGTCGCCCTACATCGCCAATCTGGCGACATACTCTATAGTCGCTAGACGTCGCTAATTTTGCGACATCTAGCGACGAGTTAGCTTTCGTCGCAAATAGCGACGAACTGCGACGAATTGGTCATCTGCGACAAGCCATTACGCGACGTCTCATTTTCGTCGCTAAATCCGTCGCAGTTTATGTTTAGCGACGGATTTTCCTCATTTAGCGACGTATTCTAACGTCGCTAATATGGGGTATTTTAGTAGTGATTGCAGTCTTCATTGGGGTTTTCTATTTAATCTAGCATGATCATCACATATGCAAACTAAAGGTACTAAGAAAGTAATCATCAATCAATGGGCGGAAAGAACAGGTAAAAGAAAGAGCAAGACCCTACCTCCTAGTCCAATGCGTGCAGGATCCTCAACTGTCATCGCAAAAGCCCTGTCCTGGCGGGGTATATCCCGCTGCTGGTGGAGGGCGTGATGCGGTGCCATAGGTGGTCTACCCTGTGCTCCCTGAGCTGCACGGCGATGGTTCGAAGGACAATCCCTCGCCTAATGCCCCTCGGTGCCACAGTATAGGCACAATCCCAAACGTCTCCTACAAACCTCCCAGAGATGTCCGGACCTCTTGCAGTAGTGGCAAGTAGGTGCCTGCTGCGTCGGTCCCTGCTGCTGCTGCCGGGGCACCTGCTGAACTGGTGCCCTGATCGAAGCAGGAATCTGCTGCGAGCATTGCGGAATAGAATGATGCTGGAGTTGAGGACGCTTAGCAGCCCCCGCGCTGCTAGTAGTCCCCGAAAACTGATCACGGTCCCTCTTGGGCTTCAAGCCCAACTCCCTCTCCACCTTCCGAGCCTCTGCGTAAACCTCCGCATATGTCGCGTAGAAGGAAGGGATCAGGATCTTGATATCCCATGCCAATCCCTCCCGGAAGCGCTCCGCTCGGATCACCGGGTCACTCACCATGTACTCGGCGTATCGGCTCAGCCGGCCGAACTCCGCCGCATACTCCTCGACGGTCATACTGTCCTGCTGCAGGTTCTGGAACTGCCGCACCAGGCCAATCTTGTCCGTGGGGGAAAAGAACTTCTCTCTGAACAGGGCCCGAAACTCAGCCCAAGTATGGCCCTCTCCTGCAAGAGACGCCCACAATGGCATATGCGCCCACGTGAAGAATCAGCTTCCTGCACACTATGCTAACACACTATGTTAATACACAGAACGTCATTCACCGTGTATTTTAACACGGAGAATGAACATTCTCCGTGTTAGATAAACGGAGAATGACCATTCTGTCAAAATACACGGAGAATGATATTCTCCGTGTATTTTAACACGGAGAATGTTATTCTCCGTTTATCTAACACGGAGAATGTCATTCTCCGTTTATCTAACACGGAGAATGGCATTCTCCGTGTTAGATACACGGAGAATGATATTTCTAGGTCAAAATACACAGAAAATGTCATTCTCCGTATATTTTAACACGGAGAATGACATTATCAGTGTGTATTAATACGGAGAATGATCATTTTTCGTGTCAAAATACACGGAGAATGACATTCTCCGTGTCTAAAACACACGAAGAATGGCCATTTTTAGGTCAAAATACAAAGAAAATGTCATTCTCCGTGTATTTTAACACAGAATCAAACAACAGAACTTTAACAAAACAGATTTACATATATAGAACAATGTAAATTAGTCAAAAAATTGAGTTTCATTACAAAGGACAACAAATACATTACAAAATAAACCTGACAGACAGAATATATATAAGGAATTTCATAGCCAATTTACATTGTCATTTTATTTTATGATACAAAAGGAATTACACAGTCACCCATAAGCAAAAGCTTAGCCAAAGTTAACCTGCTCTTTACAATAATATCGTGAACTACTTTGTTTGTTTTCTTTTGTAAATCAAATGGAGCTTTCGTCAAGTTTTCAATATAATACACAACATACAGCAGGCAGCTGGGTGATAGTTGCTGTGGGCAATCTTTACAAACCTTGAGCTCTGTTGTTTCATATTCCTGAATTGCTGGGCTTTTCTCCCTCATCAATGCAATCTTCTTCATTACAATTGGCTCGATTTTACTCTTCATGTATTTTGCATCCTCGATTCCCTTAGCGCCCGTGTTTTTCCGCAATGAGTTGTAGTGTGTCCAAACATAGGAGCTGAAGTTGAATGCCAGCAGTGTATAGTGTTTATTCTCTTCACGGAAGAGTGGTACGAATAGCCATTCGATGTCATCCTCCAACTCCATGATAAAATCTTCTATTTCAGCATTAAAATTGTGCATTGCTCCAGATGTTGGTTTTACTACATCGACAAACTGAACGGTACGCTATTTTCTAGAAAAACAAAAAATAATATCATGAGTTAGTTTTTTACAACAATATTAGTAGGTGTACACATTAATATTTATTTTTCAGTTTTGATTCTTACCAATGAATGGGGCATCATGATTGCAAACCATTTACATTTTGCACCCTGCGAGCTTGACTGAATGGTACGTCTTGTATCGGCTTGTAGTTCGTTCATAATCTTTATTGTGAAGTTCATAACATTGGCCTCTATTTCTTCCATATTTAATATGTCTTGTATTTCTTTAGCATTAAAGATCAAGGTTTCTTATTTTATAATCTTCTGGAGCAGTTGGAAAGTATTGGTATACATTATCACTGCACATAAATTTAGTTTCGATTATGTTAATAATATAGGCTAATGATATAATTGTAAAAAAAAGTAACTCCAATAGAGAGAATGATCATTCTCCGTTATGAATTGGACGGAGAATGACTATTCTCCGTTAAAATACACGGAGAATAAACATTCTCCGTTATGAATTGGACGGAGAATGACCGTTATGAATAGGACGCAGAATAACAATTCTCCGTCCAAATTACACGGAGAATATTCATTCTCCGTGTTAGATACACGGAGAATATCAATTCTCCGTTCAAATGACACGGAGAATGATCATTCTCCATTGCGAATTGTACAGAAATTGGTTCAAGTTTAGAATACTAACGTTGGAGACATCCTTCTTGGGTATACGATGCTCCTGTATAGATGCTTCAGCTGATCGTCTGCTTGGTTCCAAAGCCTGAGTTTTTGACATTGCATCAGCATTTTCCCCTCTTTCACTAGCTTGGCTGTTTGAGGAGATTCTTCTTCAAGTTCTTCAGTTTCTGACATCTTCTTTTTATCGTCTACCTTCTCGGGACTGGAAGGAGCTTTTTTTTTCTCACCAGAAGTTACTTTCTTATTGGGACTGGAAGGAGCTTTTCTTTTCCGACCGGCAGCTACATTCTTACTTGTAGCATCAGCTGTTTTCTTCTTTTCCAATATGGTAAAATCATCATTCGCTGGAGCATTTGATTGTTTTTTAATCCCTCCTGGCTTTCTTGCTCTTGTGTAATGTTTTTGAGGAACTGCTTTAGTCTCCCCAAGCTGCAATGCTTTAGCCATTGCTTCGAGGTTAACAATTGTATCATTCTTCTGTTTGATTTCGTCATTCAATGATGCAACTTCCTCTAGAAGTTTGTTGTTATCATTAATGAGCTTTTCATTCTCCTTTCTGAGATTGTCTATTTTTTCACTGATATAAAAACAAACAACGACAAGAGGTATGATGTCAATATTATATAATCTTCTTTTTAAAAACAATAAAAAATATTATTATCCGTTTACTTTAATCCGGAGAATGTCCATTCTCCGTGTCAAAGTAAATGGAGAATGATCATTCTCTGTTAGACTTACAAGGAGAATGGGCATTCTCCGTATAACATAAACGGAGAATGACTATTCTCCGTGTTAAGATACACGAAGAATAACATTCTCCGTGTCAAAAATACACGGAAAATGTCATTTCTAGGTCAAAATACAAGGAGAATGTCATTCTCCGTGTATTTAACACGGAGAATGGTCATTCTTCGTGTATTTTGACACAGAGAATGGGCATTCTCCGTATAACATAAACGGAGAATGACTATTCTCTGTGTTAAGATACACGAAGGATAACATTCTCCGTGTCAAAAATACACGAAGAATGTCATTTCTAGGTCAAAATACAAGGAGAATGTCATTCTCCGTGTTAAGCTAAACGGAGAATGATCATTCTCTGTTAGACTTACAAGGATAATGGGCATTCTCCTATAACATAAACGGAGAACGACTATTCTCCGTGTTAAGATACACGGAGAATAACATTCTCCGTGTCAAAAATACACGGAGAATGTCATTTCTAGGTCAAAATACAAGGAGTGACATTCTCCGTGTATTTAACACGGAGAATAATGATTCTCCGTGTATTTTGACACGAAGAATGACATTCTCAGTGTCAAAAAACACACGGAGAATGGCCATTTCTAGGTCAAAATACAGAGAATGTCATTCTCCGTGTTAAAATACTAGCGGAGAATGTCATTCTCCGTGTATTTTAACACGGAGAATGTCATTCTCCATGTATTTTAACACGGAGAATGCTCATTCTAAGTGTGTATTAACACGGATAATAACATTCTTCGTGTATTTTAATACGGAGAATAACATTATCCGTGTTAAAAACACGGAGAATGATCATTTCTAAGTCAAAACACACAGAAAACGTCATTCTCCGTGTACTTTGACACGGAGAATGACATTCTCCGTGTTAGATACACATAATTACAAATTAAAATTTTGAAAAAATAGAATATTTTACCTTTTAGAAGTAGCTCCTCAACACGTTGACGAAGCTTCTCATTATCAGCAGTAAGCTCAGATTTCTGGTTTCTCAGGGAGTCTAGTTCCTGTTCCGACCCCTTTGCCTCCAGTTCTTCAACTCTTCTACGGAGTTTCTCATTATCAGCAATAAGGAGCGATTTCTCGTTCCTTATAGAGTCTAACTCCTTCTCCAAGCCATCAGTAACGAGCGCCACAGCACGTTGTTGGGCTACATCTGCCTCTAGTTTTTGGGCTCTTTCTTGGAGTTGCTCATTCTCAGCGATAAGCTGAGATTTCTCCTCCAAGACACGCAACATATCTTCATTCTCAGCTATGTTTGTTGCTGGTGCTTGGGCTTCAGCTTGTGGTTCTTCTTCATCAACAGCATTATCTCCACCTTCTATACTATGCTGCTCTGCTGGGTCTTCTACTTCTTCAACGATCAATGTAACAAAGTCTTTGAATATTAATTCAGAATTCGTTTGAGCCCCTTGATATTCATTTTTGAGGAATATTGAGATTCTATTCCCATCCCATGTATAGAATCTCGGGTATGCGCTTATTGGTTTGCACTTCCTTTCTAACAGTTGACTGTGCTCTCCAAACCAATACAAGAAATATATCGTACAACCTTCAATCTTCTTGTACGATATCTCAATGTCTCCATCTTCAGCTTTTGTAACAGCCCTCTTTATGCTGTCCATGACGTACCCCAAAATAATTCGTGGCCAACAGATGCTTGCTCTCCACCAGAGCGAAGAACTTGTACGGCAAGTTCGACCCACCCATTCTGGTGAAGAATGCTGTTTGGCACAAGTTGAATATTATTAACTTGGCCAACTCATCAGGACTTGCATTTCTGTCCCCCAACAGCTCTAAGATCCTTTTCTTAACTTCTGCATTTGAGACTTCTACATTTTTCCCTTGGAATTTGTCAGCAATCTTTTGAAGTGTTCTGTACACATGCTGAATGAGTCTGCTGGTGGAGGGTCTTCTATTTTTCAGTGATTATCTTTAGATACTTCTCATCAACTTCACTGTCATCATTCATTGGCAGACCAAAAATGGTTGCCATCTCATCAGCAGTTGGTGCTACCTTGACACTGCTGCTCAATTGGAAATATCCAATGCCATCTTCTTCCAAGTAAGTCCCCATCAGGTTCTCCAGACCTTGGGTGACTTTAGATAGTTCTGCCTTTTTCATCTTGGATCTGTAGAATACATCTACGAAATTATAGAATCCAACATTCTTCAAGGTTTCAATAACTGCTTCAGGCAAATGGCCACACTTTTCCTTCACCTCATCCATAAGAGAGAGAGTATTGGGGTGAATGTTGCACGGAAAAGTCTTTCTTCTTTGTTCCTGACAGTTTTTTTTCCTAAAAAAACAACAATTAGGTTTACGTCAACATTCTTCTTTATTATAATAAGGAGAATAACCATTCTCCGTTATTCAACCACGGAGAATGATCATTCTCCGTGACAAAATACACGGAGAATGATATTCTCCGTGTATTTTAACACGGAGAATGAACATTCTCCGTTTACTTTTACACGGAGAATAACATTCTCCGTGTATTTTTACACGGAGAATGACATTCTCCGTGTATTTTTACACGGGGAATGATCATTTCTAGGACAAAATACACAGAAAATGTCATTCTCCGTGTATTTTTACACAGAGAATGATCATTCTCCGTTTACTTTGATACGGAGAATAACATTCTCCGTGTTAGATACACGAAGAATGGCCATCTCTATGTCAAAATACAAGAAAGAACGCCATTCTCCGTGTATTTTAACACGGAGAATAACATTCTTCGTGTTAGAAATACGAAGAATGTTTATTCTCAGTACAAAATACACAGAAAATACCATTCTTCGTATATTTTAACACGGAGAATAACATTCTCCGTGTTAGAAACACGGATAATGACTCATTTCTAGGACAAAATACACAGAAAATGCCATTCTCCGTGTGGTTTAACACGAAGAATGGTCATTCTCCGTGTTAGATACACGGAGAATGGCCATCTCTAAGTCAAAATACAAGGGAAAATGCCATTCTCCGTGTATTTTAACACGGAGAATAACATTCTCCGTGTTAGATACACGGAGAATGGCCATCTCTAGGTCAAAAGACACGGGAGAACGCCATTCTTCGTGTATTTTAACACGGAGAATAACATTCTCCGTGTTAGATACACGGAGAATGCTCATTATCAGGACAAAATACAAGAAAATGTCATTCTCCGTGTATATTGACACGGAGAATAACATTCTCCGTGTGAGAAACACGGAGAATGCTTATTCTCAGGACAAAATACACAGAAAATGCCATTCTCCGTGTATTTTAAAACGGAGAATGGTCATTCTCCGTGTTAGATACACGGAGAATGGCCATCTATAGGTCAAAATACAAGGGAAAATATCATTCTCCGTGTATTTTAACACGGAGAATAACATTCTTCGTGCTAGATACACGGAGAATGGCCATCTCTAGGTCAAAATACACGGGAGAACTCCATTCTCCGTGTATTTTAACACGGAGAATAACATTCTCCGTGTTAGATACACGGAGAATGCTCATTATCAGGACAAAATACAAGAAAATTCTATTCTCCGTGTATATTGACACGGTGAGAAACACGGAGAATACTCATTCTCAGGACAAAATACACAGAAAATGTCATTCTCCGTGTGTTTTAAAACGGAGAATGGTCATTCTCCGTGTGTATTAACACGGGGAATGATCATTCTCCGTGTCAAAAATTACGGAGAATAACATTCTTCGTGTCAAAAACACACGAAGAATGGCCTTTTCTAGGTCAAAATACAAAGAAAATGTCATTCTCCGTGTATTTTAACACGGAGAATGTAATTCTCAGTGTTAAAATACGGAGAATGTTCATTTCTATACCAAAATACACAGAAAATGTCATTCTCCGTGTGTTTTAACACGGAGAATATTCATTCTCGGTGTTAGATACACGGAGAATGACCATTTCTAGGTTAAAATACAAGGGAGAACGCCATTGTCCGTGTATTTTAACACGGAGAATGGCCATTTCTAGTTCAAATGACACAGAAAGGGCATCCTCCGTGTATCTAATAGACGGAGAATGATCATTCTCATTTGCCGAGTCAATATAAACGGAGAATGAACAGGACTCAAAATTTTACCTTTTTTTCCCTTCTTCTTGATCTTCTTCTTCTCCTCCTGCTACTTCTTGTTCTTGATGTTCTTGTTGTTCTCAGTGTTCTTGTTCTTCTACTTCTTGCACTTCTTTTTCTTTTGTGATGTTTCGTTTACGAGCAACCCTCTTAACTTTTACCCCTTGTTTCTTTTGTTTTCCAACATCTACTTGTTCTCCATCTTTTCTAACTCGGTCTACATCCATTGATGATGATTGCGAAATTGTGTGAAACTTATGAATGGAGATTCGCTGGCGCTTTCTTATAAGAAATTTCTAAGATTTTTGGAGGAGATGACCTAAAATCGAAAGGGAACAGAGTATGGAAGAGGAGGGAGCGATTGAAACATTTTTTTGAAGAGTTGCTGGGTTTGTATGTAATTCTCCCTCTTCTAGAATCGAACCATTTTTCTGAAGAGTTGCTGGGTTTGTAGATATTCTTAATAAATTAGAAGGGCAAAAGGGTCATGTCGTCCCCTTTTATATATTTTTAAGATAATGCTGGGCACGCGATGAAAGTTTCTTTTGCGGTGGATTTTTCATAAAACTTTTTAATTTTTTGGGCATTTCATAAATTTTTCTTATTTTTTTTACTTCTTTCCTGGGGTATTTTGAATAATTGGAGGTTAGAGCATCATTAGTAGTTGAGACTCTCCAATACAATTTGGAGCCAAAATTTCGAGAGAAAAAAGGTAAACAGAAATTTTCGTCCAAAGGGACAAAATTATACAAATTTGCATGTAGAGGGAGAAGTTTGGTGAAATTCCAAAGAAAGGGATCCAACTCCACTAGAGTTGGCGGCACGAGTGTGGAGTGGGCCACCTGGCTCACGAAATATTTTTTTTGTTTTTTTTAGTTGGTGCCGCCAAGTCAATTGGAGGCATGGTTTTTATTATTATTATTTTCCTCTACTTGGTGCCGCCAACTAAGTTGGAGGCATGCTTTTTTTTTTTTTTACTCGGATGGTTTTTTTTCTTTTTTTTCCTTTCTTTTTCTTTCTTTCTTTCTTTTTTTTTTCTTTATTTATTATTTTTTGTTTTTTCTTTTTCCCTTTGTTTTTTTTCTTTTGTTTTGCTTGTCTTTTTCTTCTTTTTCTTTGTTTGGCCCATTGTTTTAGGTTTGGGAGGGGGTTTTGCTGCTTGTTTTTTCAAAACAGCGGCTGCCTCTCCTCTATATAATTCTCATCCGCTCCTCCTGTTCTTCACATTCTAACTCATTTCTTCTTCTTTTTTCAGAGTTCCAACCTAGCTCTTCTCCCTTTTTTTTCACAATCATAATAAATGGCTAACGATGGTCGTATTCCCGGTGGACCGACTACGGAGTTGATTAGGAAGCAACGTAAAAATCATATATCCGATAAAATATTTACCGGACAGGTAATTTTTTTATCTCAACGTGAAAATCGCCATTTTAGTTAGTAGATATCTGATATATTTTAAATGTTATTTTTTTAAAATATTTAATAGTTATTCGATCATGATCTGAAAGTACATCTCCGAGAGCATGGAAGTTGGCAAAAAGAGAGAAAATATAACACGTAGGTGTTAAATGACGCGCAAAAGGCCTTGGTCTATTCTTTCGGGTTTCAATATTTAGACCAAATTAAATTTCTCACACACGACGTCCATCTTATTTTAAGTCTTGCCGAACGTTGGTGGCCCGAACGCAATACTTTTCAACTTCTAGTTGGGGAGATGATGATCACGCTATGTGATGTCGCAAACATATTGGGATTGCCTATCACAGGAGACCCAATATATTTCAACCAACAGTCTACTCCATCTGATCTGATTACTACCTATCTCGGAATTATGCCTCCATCAGATCTGCGAGGTAACAGTTGTGTCACTTTTTCATGGCTTCATGGAAACTTCATGGATTTAAATCACACCATGGACAACGAGGCGGTTGAAGTAGATGATATACGGGTATGTATTTTAAGTAGTAATATTTGTAAGGATTGATTTAGTAGTTAGTAAAATGTTTGCTTTCTCTCTTTCAGATTATTCAGTGTACTAGAGCATACTTTCTCGCTTTATGTGGTGCTATTCTCTTTTCCGACGCAAATAAAAATAAGGTTAATGTGCGACTTCTACCATTTTTAGCTGATTTGACCAAACTCACTAGTCATGCGTGGGGAGCTGCTGCTTTATCATTTCTCTACGCAATGCTGACTGAATTTGCTAATATGAAAACGACCCAGAGTATTTGTGGATGCATGTCACTAGTTCAGGTAAGGAAAATTTTATTTGTGTTTCATTGTATTTACTTAGTACTGAATTTTTCAACTATATTTGTTGTAGGTCTGGTCGTACGAGCACTTCTATAGTGGTAGACCGGTTACCAGCGTAGCTAGTAATTTTGGAGTCTTTCCTATTGCTATGCGCTGGTCGACAGATGTTGTAGATCAACAACATTGTCAATACAAGACTGTCTCACTTTATCGTGAACAATTTGATACATTGGAGCATAGTGAGGTAATAATTTAATTATTTGATGAATGACTTTAAATTATTGTACTTATTCGTACATTATCGTTGAACAGGTGGCATGGGTACCATATACAATTACAGATAATGATCTAGAAATTAAAAGATTGTCATATTGGTTTAGTATGCATAGATCGTATATTATATACGATCGGTATACAATGTATCATCCGGGAGATCGTGTTCTATTCCATTCAATAAAAGAACTTTCAAAAGAAATTCTTACCGCATTTAAAAACCAAGACCAAGAATCACTGTTTTCACCTTCAGCAACAGCATATGCGATTGGATATAACTTGTAGTTTGGATCATGTGCACAAGCAATAAATAAAATACCTTGATATTTAGATGAAAGAAACGTAGCATCAGTACTAATAACCGGTAAACAACCTCTTAAAAAACCGTCAATGCACGCCTTAAAACAAATATATACTCTTTGGAAGCTATTGTTTTCTGCTATTTTTAGAAAAAATCTACTACCAGGATTTGTCTCCATAATTCTAAATCCGTATTCCTCAAGACTACCATAAGCCTCAACATAACTTCCATTTATTTCGGCTAAGGACATCTCTCGGGCTCTCCATGCTTTGGAATAAGTAATATGTATACGATGTTCTCTATATATATCTTTAACTATCTGTGATGCGCTATACGATTGATTATCTCTAATTATATCAATTATCCTGCTCTTAATCCATGCAGCGCTAGCTAGTCGATGACGTCCGATTGTGAGCGCACTAAAACAAGAATGACGACTTTCTAATGTACTTATTTTTACTATGTTTCCATTTCCAATGGATCTGGCATATACTCTCCAATTACAGTTCGGTTGATCACAAGTATATATAATTCCACGAGAATTGTTCATAGTACTGGCTGAACAACTAAAATTATGTTCAATTGCAACAGTACTTACAAAACTTCTAAATTCAGAACGAGAAAAAAAATTCTTGACCGATAACTAATTCACGGGTGGAAGCATTATCTATATTATCATCTAAGTCATATTCCATATTTTCAACTAAATTATCACTATTTCCGTCGTCTTCATCATCATTATCATCGTCGGATTCATCTGATGATTGATTTTGTTGAAAAGATGGAACAATTTGATGGAAAGAACTGCCACCCGCAAAATATGGACTACTTCTGTTATCAAAAGTTGTGGCTATTTGAATACCAAAAATATTTACATAGCGTGATTGAGAATTAATTTCAAAAATATAATTGCATGCTTCATCACTATCTATTAAAAAACATCTACAATTATAAACAGACTTTAAAATAAATTCGTAATAAATAGAACAACGTTGAATAATAAGATTACGTAAATTTTCATAATTAATACGTTCATAAGTTGAAAATATTTGAGTTTCTCCTCCTTCGTAATCTAACCCATTTAGGTTACCTCCGCGCGAACATATTAATCTTACGGTACGATCCATAATCGAAGGAGACAACTGCTAGAGATTGATCAGAAGAAGTTTCTGTTGGAGAAATTGATGAATAGAGAACTTATCAACTTGCGCCGGTGAGTAATAGGAAGAAGAGTGATAATAAGAAGTGAGTTGTAAAAATTGAATGCTTTCATATGCTTTTTATAGATGAATTTAGAATATAGCCGTTAGAAATAACTAGCCGTTGTAGAAAAAAGAGAAGAAGAAAGAAAAAAAATAGCCGTTAGGTACCCAAACCAAAGAAGAAAAAAGAAAAAAGAAAAAAAAAGCCGTTAGAAAAGAAAAAGAAAAAGAAAAAGAAAAGAAAAAGAAAAAGAAAAAGAAAAAGAAAAGAAAAGAAAAGAAATGGTGGGCCCACCCAAACCCATGTCTCCAACTAAGTTGGCGGCACCTTAGAAAAAAAAAATTCGTGAGCCAGGTGGCCCACTCCACCCCTGTGCCGCCAACTCTAGTGGAGTTGGATCCCTTTCTTTGGAAATTCACCAAACTTCTCCCTCTACATGCAAATTTGTATAATTTCGTCCCTTTGGACGAAAATTTCTGAAAGGTAAATGTAGAATGTGTTGGATTTGTATGAAAATAGTAGAAAATGATAAAATAAGCTCTTGTCCCAAAAATTGTGTGATCAAAATTAATGTAGAAAAAAATAATTTAAAATCTATAATCTAGAAAATTGGGCTCCAATTGGGACTTACTATTCTACGAAATGAGTTCCTACAATTTAGAATGTAGAAATTGAGAGGCTCAACTTATAGCTCCCATGAGTGAGATGGAACCCAAAATCTAGTAATTAAAAGTAGGAATGAAACTTAATATTCTACAAAATGAGCTCATACATTTTGAATGTAGAATCTAGAATGTGTGATCGGCCTTACTAATGATGCTCTTAAAGTAGCCATTTATAAATTCGTTATTTGAATGTTTTGATGAAATAAAATTTGAAAGCTACAAATTCATTATTTTTAATTATTTTTAAAATTAAAATTAGATCTTAATACTAACAATTAATTAATTAATGCTTATTATTTACATTATTATTAGTTATTATTTAATGTCATTATTATTAATTAGTTATTTATTTATCTTATTTTTTAATCTTTTTTCTCGCATCCATCTTTTTCTATTCCCAAATCACTAACTATCTTTCCAATGCAGGTGAGAAATGCTTCAATTTTGTGTTGTCTACAACCTCTCATCCATCCTTTGTATTTTTCTTCTTCAAGGGAGCATCAAAAGCCTAGAAAAAAATATTACTTTCTTCCTTCTCTCCTTTCTCCTACTCCAAGCCCCAAAGCCCTCCATTTCCCAACCACCATTCCTCCTGTCACGACCCGCACCCGAAAGTTTGAGCACGAGTAGTGGAAGCACGTCCAGCCTACGCCGCAGAGTCGGCAGTAGTAAGCTGTCAAATCTAAAGTATATCCAAACCAAATCCAGAATATGACATAAACATTATGTCCAGATTCTAACTCAATCACAAATACTAGCAAGAAAATATGAAATGGAAATGTAAATCCACAGAGTACAATTATGATAGTTAGGTACAGTCATCCTCAAATTATTACAACTCAGCAAATATTCTGGAAATGGAAATATAAAGACAGAAAGTAAAGCTAAGCTAAGCATCCTCCAGTGGAACATCGGCTATGTCATCTCCAGCTAAACCATAATCTGCCTCAGGTGTGTCATTGTATGTGGTACACCAATTCTCTAAGTACTCCTCTAAAAATATGGTTATCCAGTCAGGATTAGAGCAAGTACAATTCATGATCCACTATTCATAGCATGATAGAAACTATAAGACATGTAATAGAGTAGAGAGCAAAACTGAAATAACAGTAATCATGATCTGACGAATATGGAAATAGAAGTAAGACTAAACATGGCAAGATATCAACATGTGATGTGAACAATATGAGTGCATAAGTCATCACTACACTAAGTGTGTTTGAAATACCACGTTCTATATGTGATCGGGCTGAGGGATCTACATGGTACGGCTCAATCATACGTGAGTGTATGATTAGCTATTAGGCACGGTATTCACGGAGTACAGGATTTTGATCACATATATACTAAGGTATTTCATGTCCGACTACATATCATGAATTTAAATCATAATGTGAACAAGGTAAAACACGAAAACATGAAAAACACGGAATCATGATATAGAATCCACAATACTATTCTCGTATAAGAGACGTATCAATAATCATGAATGTACATCTAAAAGCATGAAATAGAGTAACTATCAGAAAATGAAAGCAATCATCATGAATACTTGCCTAGGGTAATCTGAAGTCGATGTGCGCGATACAATCGTGTCGACACGGAAAGGATCATAGTCTAAAGGTCCAGAATAATAATCCCAAAAGTTGTGACATATCATAATGTCCAAATAATATTCAATAGATGTCCCTGATCAAATCCGAAATCCAGATAAAGTCCATGATTGCATCAGATGTCCAAATCCAATAGCAATCCAGTTGAGAACGTGGATGTCCAAAATCTAAAATCCAATAGCAATCCGAAATCTAGATAAAGTCCACTGCTTTACGCTCGGAGTACATTGGGGTTGTTTTACGCCCTATTCTTCTTCACCAGTTGAGAACGTGGTCTGCCTACATGGCTTTCATGCCACACATCTCGAAGAACGTGTGTACGTGCATCCTATTCTTACTGAAATGATGGGACACGTGTCAACATATACAGACGATGACTTCAGTCGTGGATGACAGTTGTTAGCATAAAGACGGAACTTTTGCTGAGTTTTTACGCACAGGAGCCAAAGTCTATAAATATACTTATTTTCTCATATAACACACACAGAGAGAGACATGAGAAAAGACAGAGAGATTAGAACTCAGAGATTTTTGATTCTCTAGAGCATTCTTCTTCAACCTTTCTTTTCAGAACAGAGTGAAGCAAAGCAGGAAAGCATCGGCCTCGCCATCAGTGCCCAAGTGCGTCGATACCTTTCTGGTGACTTAGTTCTTCCAAGTTGTTCATCTTTAAGCAGCGATCTTCATCATCATCGTATGGTCCAAGGAACAAAGTGATCATTTACAGATCAGACTTCTACAGCAATACTTTTCCAGAATCAAATTTGTACTTCTTGTACTCTTCCTCGTTTTATTTTCAAAATCTGACTTCCAGGCATTTTGTTAAGTGAAACAAAAATGGCGACACTGCTGGGGAATTCCAGGCATTTTGTTTTACAAAGTCTCTCAGTGATTGATGAATTTTACGCTACCACATGTTAATGTGAGCGTAATATAACTTTTTACGCCGGCATGTATGAACATGAGCGTAGTTAAGTTTTACGCTAGCACATTGATTGTGGGCGTAATCCAAATTTTACGCTGATACGTATAACGTGGGCGTGCTCTTTTTATCTTTTACGCTAACACGTACAACGTGGGCGTATATTGTCATTTCAGTTTTTACGCTAACACGTATAATGTAGGCACAAAAACTGAAGGTTTGGGTTTTCTTTTCCTTCCTCGATGGGTTTTCCCAGCCAAAAAATAGGGTTTTACCCATCATAGGCGGAGCTACGGCCGGGTTGGGTTGTCGGTGTGATGTTGACGACGGAATGGAAGTTGTTGCATGATCGACCGACGACGAATCGACGGCTGGTCTCTTCCCCTTGTTGCTAGCGGCAGATGATTTCTTGGGAGCCATCGGATCAAAGTGAGGGTTTCGAAGAAAGATAGGACAAAGGAATTCAAGATTGCAAAGAGATGAGTAAAAGTATTTTCTCTCTCCGAAGAACCCTATTTATAAGGAAATTTCAAATCGGTTCAAATTCCAGATTTTATGCCGACTGTTGGATATCCCCGCTTTTACGCGGATGACTGTTGCGTATCCCTAATTTTACGCTGACTGGTCAAATTTCAACTTTTATGCTGCTGTTCAAAGTGTTTCGAATTATGAAGACATTCAAAAACTTTGAAGGGGGTCTTGTAGGAGCGTAAAAAGTGCTTCACAGAATGAGTCAAAGTGATAGATTATTCCACTCAAATTGATCTACTTTACGCCGCAGAGAGGCTAAATACTTTACGCCCAAGACAAGGCTAATCACTTTACGCCTAAAGTAGGCAGATCATTTTACGCTCGGGTCTACACCCATGATTTTATGCCAAGGACAGATCAGCCACTTTTACGCTGGACAAAGCTGTCAAGTCTCGCATTTAATAAAAACTCTGACATGAAGATATTGATGATGGCATATACCACAGATTTTGAAGGGATTTGTTTTATACAGAGACCAATGTTGTCGTCTAGTATGTGGACTGAGCTACTTTACGCTCACACTATGGCTTCTTTTACGCACGGAGATTATATGAGTTTTTACGCTCGAAAGTCGACGTGTGCGTAAAGTCTATTTGGGCTACTTTACGCTCAAGGTTATTCAATAACCACTTTATGCGGGAAATCTATGACAGGGCTGTTTTACGCCTAGTCCACTGCTTTACGCTCGGAGTACATTGGGGTTGTTTTACACCCTATTCTTCTTCACCAGTTGAGAACGTGGTCTGCCTACATGGCTTTCATGCCACACATCTCGAAGAACGTATGTACGTGCATCCTATTCTTACTGAAATGATGGGACACATGTCAACATATACAGACGATGACTTCAGTCGTGGGTGACAGTTGTTAGCGTAAAGACGGAACTTTTGCTGAGTTTTTACGCACAGGAGTCCAAGTCTATAAATAGACTTATTTTCTCATATAACACACAGAAGGAGAGACAGGAGAAAAGACAGAGAGATTAGAACTCAGAGATTTTTGATTCTCTAGAGCATTCTTCTTCAACCTTTCTTTTCAGAACAGAGTGAAGCAAAGCAGGAAAGCATTCGGCCTCGCCATCAGTGCCCAAGTGCGTCGATACCTTTCTGGTGACTTAGTTCTTCCAAGTTGTTCATCTTCAAGCAGCGATCTTCATCATCATCGTATGGTCCAAGGAACAAAGTGATCATTTACAGATCAGACTTCTACAGCAATACTTTCCCAGAATCAAATTTGTACTTCTTGTACTCTTCTTCGTTTTATTTTCAAAATTCGACTTCCAGGCATTTTGTTAAGTGAAACACATAAGATGGAGCCCCAGCAAAGACACACATGATCAAAGTCCAGGTGCATTGCAGAGGAAGCTTCGGTGCATCATCAGGACCTAAGTCCATGCGCGTCAGCAAATGAAGCTTCGGATGCTTCGGCGCATTATCAGGACCTAAGTCCATGCGCGTCAGCAAGTGAGGCTTTGGCGCATCATCAGGACAAAAGTCCATGCACGTCAGCCCAAGCACTTCAACGTGAGGCGACACATCTACAGTCGGGCCACCCTAACATCACTGTAAAAGAAGTGAACAATACCAAGACAAGAGAGCACCCACCGAACACTTTCGGCCGAACGTCGGCATGGGTCGCCATGAAGATGGGGGCTTTCTCCGTGTCGACCTCCAAGGGTTCCTTTTCCCTGCCCCTTCCTCGGCCAGCACCACCGAGGGGAGTTTTGGGAGCCATTTCTCGAAAGAGTTAAGGGTTCTCGAACCAGAAAAAGAAGAAGAGCTCGGAGGAAGATGAAAGTTTTGGCAGAAAGTAGAAGACTCTCTCTCCTCACAGTCATCTATTTATAGGCTTGACCTCGCGTGTAAACCGATGAGGCATGACATCAGCAATCAGTCGCTTCGGGTCACGTGAAACCGACGGCTGCTTATCTTCAAAAGATCATCATTATTTTTTCCTAAGATCGAGGCACTATCTCTTCCAAAAGAAGTATGCGCCCTAAAAGTATGTGCCTAAGCAACAAGCGTCCCCACAGCGATGTGCAGAACATCTATACGCCAAGAAGAGCCATGCGCCTAGGCGAAAGGCATGCCATGAGTCGTTACTTCCCATGCTTCTTGTTCAAAGTCTTCCAAAACTTGATAGAAAGTTTTGAAAACTTTGAAGGGGGTCTTGTAGAAGCATGGAATTTTAGGCGCATCTATAGGCCAGAATTTCTATACGCTTAACACTATGCGGCTAGACTCAAACATGCGCCAGGGAGTTCAAACAAAGTACTTGGCACAGCAAGGGACAACAAAAGTATAGACATCAAAAAAGGCTTTTATTTCATATGAAAGTCTATTACATGTCTTTTTACAAAAGAGAATTCTTTTACAAAAGATAAAGAAAATCCTTGTCACGACCCGTTACCCAAATTGTTGGGCCGGGCCGAGCCATGTCCAGCCTACGCTTAAGATAAAGCGCAGTAAGCTGTTCTAGAGATAACAAGACAAGACTAAATGTGCTAACAGTTCTATAAGTGAAGAAGAATCATAAATGCTCCAAACACAAAAGTCGTCGTATATAGTAAAATATCCAAGTACAAGTAAACTGAAATGTAAAACTGGATACATGTCCAGTTACAAAATGATGTAGTCTAATACATGACTATACTAAGTATCCCAAGTGACTACGCAAACTAGGCGAGTCTCCCCGCAGGAACATCCTCGCATGGCAAAACCGGGTCCTCGGCAGTGACTCCATAATACGAATCACAGAGCAACTCTTCCTCAGTAAGTATACCTACAACGTTATCCTGTCAGGACGGGAGCAAGTACTGTTTTCTAGCAAACTAAATATACAAAACTTGAACAGGAAGGTAATAAACTGGAATCATGGCATATCATGGTTTAATTGGTTCTTTTTAGAAATGACAACATATAGTTTAAAAGTTTAAAACTGTAGCATGTACGTGAATCGGTCAATAGGTAATCAAGATGTACAGCGGCACATATCAAGTTTTTCTGGCATGCACATACGTGCACGAGCGGCATCGGTGTATATCCATACACAAACGCGAGATCAGAACATACGGCAAGGGTACATATAGAATGTCACCGAGTGCGGTAAATACATACGGAGAAGGGGGTCATGTTCACGTACAATACTAACAGTTTCCCCTTAACCCGTTATTTAACATGTGAGAGATACGAGAACAGTAAAAACATGTGGAAGATACGAGAACGATATAAAGCATGTGAGAGATATGAGATACTGTCCTAAACATGGTAGAGATTGAAAGTAATACAACATGTAAAGTTCAAACTTGCTACCCCAAGGATCAGCATTTAACATGGTTGGTAAGTCGCAGTTTATTGTTCTAGCAGTATGTAAAGTTCGTAGAAAGTACTTGCCTCTAGCAAAGCAAAACAAGCTGCGATAAATGTGCTATGGATGTCTGGTAGCTCGTCACTGTAGAAGTAAATATAACAACTTAGTTTTACACTAAGCTAAGACACTAGGACACTAATTGGTGCGACACGACTTGTGACTGGGCACCTAGCCAATAATGATGACTTGGCATAGGAGACTAATGTGGGGTGACACACTATGTTAACTAACTTTCTAGGGTCTTTACACTAGTGAGGGATGGGGTTTAACACGACTAAAACTCCAAATAACACAAAAAGCTACAAGTCGTAATTAATCAATAAATAAATCAAAAGATCATTGTGTTCTAACAATTTTTGAAGTAGACAAAAAGCCTAGTTTTGTTTAAAGCAAAGTGCCAAGGTGATCCTTGTTAATCATAGAAATTTATTATAATTTTTCTGGAATTTATTAACCAGTACAAATATTTTATAAAAATCAGTTTTCCTAAGTATACAGAAAATGAGTTTTGGTTTCATATGCCAAACTAGGGGCAAAACAGTAAATTAAATACTACAAAAATTATACTAAATTAGCTAACTTAACATAGTATCTAAATACTATTTTTCCATAATTTTAGCAATAATTTAAGTATTTTTAGAAAATCAAATACAGCAATGCACACACTAATTAATTATCTGCGTATTTTGTCCATGTATATAATTTGAACCAAAGTTCAAATACAGGACCCAAGGCCATGAATCAAGTCCAATATGACTTGTACAGGTCTTGAATGTGTGAAAACACATTTGAGCCCAAATACCCATGCTAGGCTTGGACACCAAATGGTTGCAGTAATTTAAATACTACAAAAATATAATTTGGTAATAGTCAAAATAAATATTATTATTTTAATAGGGTAAAGTTTTACATAGTAACTTATAAAAGTATGAACATTATTTTATATAAATAATTTACACTAAGCTAAGTAAAATATACATAGGAACTAATATATATATATATATATAAATATAGGGATATTTACATATATAGGAAAATGCTAAACTATATATTATATATATATATACAAATATATGTATATATACATACATATAAGAAAATACTTATCTATATAATATATATATATATATATATATATATATATATATATATATATATATATATATATATATATATATATATATATATATATATACAAAATTAATGTATACATATACATATAATTGTATATATATGATAATATATACACAAGAAAATATATATATATATGTATACATATATATATATATATAAAATAATGAAGTATACATATATATATATATAAAAACAGCAAATATATATATATATATATAAATATAGTATATAGAATATTACATATATACATACAAATATATGTATATACATATATATATAAATATATATATATATATAATAGAAAAGGAAAAAGAAAAAGGAAAAGAAAAAGAAAAGGGAAAGGAAAAGCAGCCAGGGCTCGAACCCAGGCTAGCAGAGCGGGGGGGGGGGGGGGGGGGGTTTAGTTACTGCGCGCTGGCCAGGGGGTCAGCCCTTTACTTGTGTTAGGGAAAGGGTTGGGTTCATTATATTTAGTTGCGAAATAATTAACATAATAAAAAAAAATAATAAACCATCCTGTGTCCTGACAGTTAAGGACACAGGGTTCCTCGTGTCTGTGCTGTGCACGACACGCACGAGTCGATTTTCCCGTGTCCAGACCTATAGCTAGGTTCCTCGTGTCCAGGCGAACGTCGTGCGTGAGTTCGAGACACGCACGACACGAACTCAGGTTTGTTACCTGCGTGTCCGATGTCGGGTGGGCTACTGTGGTTGCTGCCGGCGGCTAGGGGCGTCGGCGTCGGGGCGCTTGGGTGGAGCTGTGGTCGGCTCGGCAAGGCGCGTCGAATGGTGGTGGTGGCTGGCGACGGCGACGGCTGTGGAGGTGGCGTAGGGGATCGTCGGAGTTAGGGTTTAGGCGAGGGTTTAATTGGGGAAGACGGGCGGAGCTGGGCGGAGACGGGTCGGGGCTGGTCGTGGTTGGGTTGGGGGAAGAGAGGGGGTCTTTTTATAGGGTTTTAGGTCGGTCGAAGTCGGTCGAAGTCGGTCGGGACGTGGGGGGGGGGAGCAGCTGGCCGGTCGTCGGGGGGGGGGGGGGGGGGTTGGTTTAGGTTTTGCATTAGGGTCCCTAGGATTTAGGTTATTACAACTAGATCCCCAGGGTGGCTGAATGCAAATAGTAATTTGCATTCCGTAACTTAAAACAAATCAATAATTGTAAACTGATATATTAACAATTAAATAAATTGCATACTGAATATAAAACAATTTAACAAATTACATAATGATATTAAAACATTTAAATAAATTGCAAAATGATATAAAAACAATTCTAAAATTTACAAAACCATATTAAAACAATTTAGAAAATTACCAATTAATATTTAAAACATTTAATTAAATTGCAAAGTGATATTTTTATATATAAAACTCATTTAAAAAAATTCCTAAAAATCCTAATAATTATTTTAAGGCTAAAATTAACATTAAAAATTAATTAACACTAATAAAACTAAAATTTGAAAAACAGGGGCTTACAAATCTTCCCTCCTTGAAAAAATTTTGTCCTCGAAATTCATAAGGATTGAAGACTCTACAAACATTCTAACATAACAAGCAATGCAAACAAAAGACTAAAGCTATGATCAAAACTAACCTCCCGAAACCTGTTCCGGCTCTGGCTCAAGGACTAGGCTATAAGTCTTCCCCTGGGGTCCCTTGGCTACTGGGCAGTCCCGAATCTGATGGATGGCAGACCCACAAGCTAAACACTGACCCAACCTCTTCCTACAAACGAAAGCGTCGTGGCCTACCTTCTTGCAGAATGCACAAAAAGCTCCCTTCTGCTGCTGCTGTCGGGGTCCCGGGGCTCTAACTGGCTGGGTCGGGTGATGTGATGTAGGGGGATGGTAAGTCTGCTGGGGTGGCGTCGGTGCTCTCTGCTGAAAAGCCTGACGCTTGGACGGTCCCTCATGGTGTACAGAAGCCGGCCTCTTGCTAGACAGAAGACGCTCCTCAATGCTCCGGGCTAACTCCAGGCTCTGGTAATAGTCAGTCGTACCGTTCGCCACTATAAGAATGCCAATGTCTGGAACTAGACCATGGCAAAACCTACGGGTCATCTCCTCTGGATCAGCAACCAGACTAGGAGCGAAACGGCTCAGGCGACTAAACTCTCCCGCATAGTCATCAACAGAACGGTTCTCCTGCTGGATGTTCTGGAATCGTAGCCCCATGGCTACTCTAGCAGTGGTCGAGAAGAACTTCTTCTTGAACTGGGTCTTGAACTGGTCC
Source organism: Iris pallida (assembly GCA_029216955.1). Taxonomy (NCBI): domain Eukaryota; kingdom Viridiplantae; phylum Streptophyta; class Magnoliopsida; order Asparagales; family Iridaceae; genus Iris; species Iris pallida. Next base: position 13,381 of record JANAVB010007176.1, on the reverse strand, counting down.
CAGGTGGCTCTACCTCTCGCGAACAACGGCTCATTTCTGAACCAGACTCCGGCTAAGTCTATCAGCAGAAATCCTGCTACCTCGACCTGAAGGTCATCCGGCATCCTAACTCCCAGAAGTTTCCTCTCTACAGGATCTAGCCAGTCATCAGCTACTACTATGCCCTCAATCCCTGAGAACTCCTTGGGATTCAGACCCATGAAGTCCTTGACCGTCCCCGCTTTCTGCCGTGGCTCTACATGTGGTGGGACCACTGGACGTCCCTCAGAACGCTCCATGCTCTGGCGGAGTAGGGTAGTCTGCTCCTGATGGGTCGTTAGGAACCCCTGGATCAGTGTGAGCAGCTGGGTCCCGTCGAGAGTGACGGAAGCCTGGGTGGGTATAGTGATAGGGGGTGGTGGAAGTATCGGGGCCTGCTGGGACTGGGATGTGGAAGGTGGTATCTGGGTCTGTGGATCTGTGGAGTGGGGGAATGTGGTAGGTGGAGGTGTATCAGTCAACTGGTCAGCTGACTGGATATGGAGGGCCCCATTCTCGGGGGTAACATACTGGGACGAGCGAGTAAGCACCATCTAAATTACACATAAAAGACTTATAAGGACTTATTTAAAGCAAGTAATCATATGCAAGAAAATCTAATTATAATAGCAAACATGTGATGTATTTTATATGTTGCAATCCTAGCATTCCTCTAAGTGTTCTAAGCGTCTTTCCTAATGTTGTCTAATTACCTTAAGTTCCTAATTGCAGGCATGCTTGGTACAATAACGTAACCAAACAGTTTAGTCGGGACCTGCATGGGCCGCCAAAAAAATATGTCACGACCCGTTACCCAAATTGTTGGGCCGGGCCGAGCCATGTCCAGCCTACGCTTAAGATAAAGCGCAGTAAGCTGTTCTAGAGATAACAAGACAAGACTAAATGTGCTAACAGTTCTATAAGTGAAGAAGAATCATAAATGCTCCAAACACAAAAGTCGTCGTATATAGTAAAATATCCAAGTACAAGTAAACTGAAATGTAAAACGGGATACATGTCCAGTTACAAAATGATGTAGTCTAATACATGACTATACTAAGTATCCCAAGTGACTACGCAAACTAGGCGAGTCTCCCCGCAGGAACATCCTCGCATGGCAAAACCGGGTCCTCGGCAGTGACTCCATAATACGAATCACAGAGCAACTCTTCCTCAGTAAGTATACCTACAACGTTATCCTGTCAGGACGGGAGCAAGTACTGTTTTCTAGCAAACTAAATATACAAAACTTGAACAGGAAGGTAATAAACTGGAATCATGGCATATCATGGTTTAATTGGTTCTTTTTAGAAATGACAACATATAGTTTAAAAGTTTAAAACTGTAGCATGTACGTGAATCGGTCAATAGGTAATCAAGATGTACAGCGGCACATACCAAGTTTTTCTGGCATGCACATACGTGCACGAGCGGCATCGGTGTATATCCATACACAAACGCGAGATCAGAACATACGGCAAGGGTACATATAGAATGTCACCGAGCGCGGTAAATACATACGGAGAAGGGGGTCATGTTCACGTACAATACTAACAGTTTCCCCTTAACCCGTTATTTAACATGTGAGAGATTCGAGAACAGTAAAAACATGTGGAAGATACGAGAACGATATAAAGCATGTGAGAGATATGAGATACTGTCCTAAACATGGTAGAGACTGAAAGTAATACAACATGTAAAGTTCAAACTTGCTACCCCAAGGATCAGCATTTAACATGGTTGGCAAGTCGCAGTTTATTGTTCTAGCAGTATGTAAAGTTCGTAGAAAGTACTTGCCTCTAGCAAAGCAAAACAAGCTGCGATAAATGTGCTATGGATGTCTGGTAACTCGTCACTGTAGAAGTAAATATAACAACTTAGTTTTACACTAAGCTAAGACACTAGGACACTAATTGGTACGACACGACTTGTGACTGGGCACCTAGCCAATAATGATGACATGGCATAGGAGACCAATGTGGGGTGACACACTATGTTAACTAACTTTCTAGGGTCTTTACACTAGTGAGGGATGGGGTTTAACACGACTAAAACTCCCAATAACACAAAAAGCTACAAGTCGTAATTAATCAATAAATAAATCAAAAGATCATTGTGTTCTAACAATTTTTGAAGTAGACAAAAAGCCTAGTTTTGTTTAAAGCAAAGTGCCAAGGTGATCCTTGTTAATCATAGAAATTTATTATAATTTTTCTGGAATTTATTAACCAGTACAAATATTTTATAAAAATCAGTTTTCCTAAGTATACAGAAAATGAGTTTTGGTTTCATATGCCAAACTAGGGGCAAAACAGTAAATTAAATACTACAAAAATTATACTAAATTAGCTAACTTAACATAGTATCTAAATACTATTTTTCCATAATTTTAGCAATACTTTAAGTATTTTTAGAAAATCAAATACAGCAATGCACACACTAATTAATTATCTGCGTATTTTGTCCATGTATATAATTTGAACCAAAGTTCAAATACAGGACCCAAGGCCATGAATCAAGTCCAATATGACTTGTACAGGTCTTGAATGTGTGAAAACACATTTGAGCCCAAATACCCATGCTAGGCTTGGACACCAAATGGTTGCAGTAATTTAAATACTACAAAAATATAATTTGGTAATAGTCAAAATAAATATTATTATTTTAATAGGGTAAAGTTTTACATAGTAACTTATAAAAGTATGAACATTATTTTATATAAATAATTTACACTAAGCTAAGTAAAATATACATAGGAACTAATATATATATATATATAAATATAGGAATATTTACATATATAGGAAAATGCTAAACTATATATTATATATATATATATATACAAATATATGTATATATATACATACATATAAGAAAATACTTATCTATATAATATATATATATATATATATATATATATATATATATATATATATATATATATATATATATATATACAAAATTAATGTATACATATACATATAATAGTATATATATGATAATATATATACACAAGAAAATATATATATATACATAAATATATATGTATACATATATATATATATATATATATAAAATAATGAAGTATACATATATATATATAAAAACAGCAAATATATATATATATAAATATAGTATATAGAATATTACATATATACATACAAATATATGTATATACATATATATATAAATATATATATATATATATATATATAATAGAAAAGGAAAGAAAAAAAATATATATATATATATAATAGAAAAGGAAAAAGAAAAAGGAAAAGAAAAAGAAAAGGGAAAGGAAAAGCAGCCAGGGCTCGAACCCAGGCTAGCAGAGCGGGGGGGGGGGGGGGGGGGGGTGTTTAGTTACTGCGCGCTGGCCAGGGGGTCAGCCCTTTACTTGTGTTAGGGAAAGGGTTGGGTTCATTATATTTAGTTGCGAAATAATTAACATAATAAAAAAAAAATAATAAACCATCCTGTGTCCTGACAGTTAAGGACACAGGGTTCCTCGTGTCTGTGCTACGCACGACACGCACGAGTCGATTTTCCCGTGTCCAGACCTATAGCTAGGTTCCTCGTGTCCAGGCGAACGTCGTGCGTGAGTTCGAGACACGCACGACACGAACTCAGGTTTGTTACCTGCGTGTCCGATGTCGGGCGGGCTACTGTGGTTGCTGCCGGCGGCTAGGGGCGTCGGCGTCGGGGCGCTTGGGTGGCACTGTGGTCGGCTCGACAAGGCACGTCGAATGGTGGTGGTGGCTGGCGACGGCGACGGCTGTGGAGGTGGCGTAGGGGATCGTCGGAGTTAGGGTTTAGACGAGGGTTTAATTGGGGAAGACGGGCGGAGCTGGGCGGAGACGGGTCGGGGCTGGTCGTGGTTGGGTTGGGGGAAGAGAGGGGGTCTTTTTATAGGGTTTTAGGTCGGTCGAAGTCGGTCGAAGTCGGTCGGGACGTGGGGGGGGAGCAGCTGGCCGGTCGTCGGGGGGGGGGGGGTTGGTTTAGGTTTTGCATTAGGGTCCCTAGGATTTAGGTTATTACAACTAGATCCCTAGGGTGGCTGAATGCAAATAGTAATTTGCATTCCGTAACTTAAAATAAATCAATAATTGCAAACTGATATATTAACAATTAAATAAATTGCATACTGAATATAAAACAATTTAACAAATTACATAATGATATTAAAACATTTAAATAAATTGCAAAATGATATAAAAACAATTCTAAAATTTACAAAACCATATTAAAACAATTTAGAAAATTACCAATTAATATTTAAAACATTTAATTAAATTGCAAAGTGATATTTTTATATATAAAACTCATTTAAAAAAATTCCTAAAAATCCTAATAATTATTTTAAGGCTAAAATTAACATTAAAAATTAATTAACACTAATAAAACTAAAATTTGAAAAACAGGGGCTTACAATCCTAAAAGCTACAGTCAGGCGCAGTGCTACAGCCAGGCGCATCACTTCAACGTACAGCCAGACGCATCACTCAAGTGCTACAACCAGGCGCATGATTCCAACATTCTCAGCGTATGCGCATCCCCGTGCATAGCCAGAGCAAATTACTTTTTCGTCAGCATACGAGCACTCTAGCAGGAGGAGTGGCTCTTCTAGCCTAACAAAGTTGGGACACGATAGCCCCAACCTACGGCTCTTCCAGCATAACAAAAATCTAGGCACGACCGCCCCGACCTTTGGATACAACATGCACCTTCAGCCTGTGTCGGGACACGACGATCTCAATATTTGGATGCAACAGGCACTTTCACAGGGACGATGTTGAAAAAACCAACTCGATGCATCTTCGTCCTCGAAAGAAGTTCATCGCCAACTCGCCGAGGCAGGGGATCAATCGAATTCGTCTCCATAAAGGAAAAGTTAAGTGAAATAAGAAACAAAACTCTTCACAAAGCTATTTATAGGCCGAGGGAACCTCGCCCATGCGCCAAGTGGCCGTCTCCTCATGTTCTGTGTAGTGAATTTGCATTTATGACGATGAATTTGCCTCTTCGAATTCAACCAAGTCAAAACAGCCATTAACGCCTCGAAGAACTCAACAGACGGGCCAACGCATTCCAAGAGCTGTCCAATCAGCAGCCCTGTGCAGAAAATGAAGAGCCGCTGATGTCAGCACCATCATTACACCTTAGGTCGGCAACAACTGCCATGTGGCCGATCGATCATTCGTATGCGCCTCGTGGCCATGCGCCCAGAAGACGGCGTGCGCCCCAGTGGTTATACGCCCCCTCGGCTCACTTTTGATCTTAAGCAACAGAAGACTAAGCTCTGCATGCGCCTCAAAAGCCATGCGCCTGGACTTGCTCATGACTCCTAAAAGTCATGAGACCAAGTCGCATTCCCTGCACCTGATCCTAGGCGCACCATGATGCGAAGCTCTGCATGCGCCTTAAAGCCATGCGCTCAGACTTATCTATGATGCCTAAAAATCATAGGACTAAGTTGCCTCCACGCGCCCGATCCTAGGCGCACATCGACAGATCACTCTCCTCCAAAACCAAGATCTTTGAGCCATAGGCATACGTCATGTGTCCTTTGACTCAGTTCTATTCAAAGAATATATGCTAACCACCCAAGATTTCAGCAACAACCAAATCTCAGCAACTGCCACATGTCAACTCCTCCGCAGCCCAACGAAGCAGTTTGACCAGATCCTACTACAACTCGGGGCGCATCGTCTATGCGCCCTAGCCAGCATCAGCCACGTGGCATTCCCACGTCCAGGAGCATCCGACATATGCGCGCATGAGCAACCAGCCTGCTATCTATAAATAGAAGGATCACTCCTTCATGAGATGCACACAGACAAAGAGAGAGAGAGATATATATACAGACAGACTGTTATATCCACATATAGAGGCCAGAAGAGACATTTAACGTCCACTTCTCCTCGCAACGCTCTGGCATCCAGAGTAACCCAGACTTTCAGAGAGTTCAAGATCATCGTCAGATCGTCAACGGATATTACGACTCGCTCCATCGACACAGTGTCCAGATAAAAATAAAAATGTACTCCTAGGACTACGTCTAAGTTCTACATTGTACTCTGTTCTGTTTGTAATTAAAAACATCAATACCAAAGAGTTTTAATGGCAAACAGTGCCATTTTTTTCTTTTATCGATTTAGACTTCGTCTAAATTTTGATCGTCCTTACGCAATTTTGGTCGTGAATATATCTTTTTGAGTATAATTAATCGTGCCAAATCATATTTTCTTTTACTATTATTTCGATTCTATCTGCGAATACGCTCATCAAATTTTTGATCGTAATATTTTTCTTGATTATGTTCTTAGTAATGCCTAGCCCTACCCTTTGAAATTTTGAGGAAGAAATTTCCTAAGGTGGGTAGAGCCTTCGAATGATGAATTGGGCCTTAAGGTTATTGTTAGTTTGTGTCGAGTTTTGAAGAACACTTTAGAGCATTTTAGGATTCAAGACCATAGCCTAAGGTTCCAACACCAAGCCGTATCTATTTATTTCTTCTATTATCACCCTAGCTGATCAATGTTCTTATTGAGGATTTTTTCTCTTCTTTATTTTCTTTTCTTCTATTTGATCAATATTTTCGTATCATTTTCCTATCTTTTACCGAGTTACCAAGCCCTTCTATCCCAGTAGTCCTGAAATTCGAGAACGAATTTATTTCTAAGGTGGGTAGATTTGTAACCCCTCTTTCTGAATTGTTTTATTTATTTTGTGTTCAATGTTTTTTTTTTTTTTTTTACAAAACTTCATGAAAGGTATTATGTGATTAATTTTGTAGTTCAAAACTAATTTAAAAGTTATGGTTTGAAAATAATATTCAGTTTTATAAAAATATATGTTCTTGAATTTTGTTAATTGAGATTATGAAATATTTTGATATTACTTTTAGTCTTTCGAAACTTGTTTCTAAAATAGTTTCGAATAAAAGGGTTTGCCATATATTTTAATATATTGATCCGGATATGTAAAAAAATATGTTGATGACATTGAGGATTTTAAGAAATATTATTATAAAACATTTGATTAAGATTCAAATTATCTAATAAATACTAAATATTATTTTAAATTATTATTATTAGTATTATTGGATTTAGATTAAATTAAAATTAGTTTTTTTAACATTATTAGTTGATTTAAATTAAATTGAAAGTTTTATCTATTTTGAGCTTTTAGCATTATGGGTACTTACCTGTGTATGGAGTTAAAAATATTTCTTCATTTAAATAAGATTTTAAGCCACATAAGATATGTTATATGTATCATTAATCTTTGCCAATAATGCTAAGTTTACTACCAAATTCTTACAACCTTCTTACAACCTCACTCCCCCACCCCTTACATATGGGTCCCACCGGGTCCCACCACCTCTCACACCCCCTGCTACATGGGCTCCACCCGACCCCACCACTTACTCCCCTCCTCCAATCGAAGTCCGACACGTGGCAGATTGTAGGAGGGTTGTAAGCATTGGTTGTAGGCATAGCAAAGCTCTAATCTTTGCCATATAAACATCACCCCCTTATCGTTTTCATCCTCCTCATCATTCTTATCATAGCCGACCTATTTTCTGTTTTCCTCTTTCGCTGTATATGCATAAATGTCAATTCCTTATTTCTCCATGTAAATATATAAACCTGGCCCTCCCATCTTTCCTTCTTCCTCTCCATAGCAAACACTCGCTGTCGTACCATTACCGTCGTTACCACTCGGCCGCCATTCATAGCACAGCCAACACAAAGTCCGTATCCACCACCACCAGCGTGTAAGATATGTCCGGACCCATGCGTCCGTGTCATTTCCATCTTATTCCACATATTACAAATACAAAGCCGAACCCCGTATCCGACAATTCTGGACGCGGCAATACAATCATAAATCCTAAACCTAGTCCCTGTCGGCGCTCCCCTTTCCGGCTATCCACCTAACCCATCTGCTGCCATCGCCCGGCCATCCATCTTCTTAGTCGCCACCACAATCGACTCATACCACCAAAAATCAAAAGGCAAACCCCCACCACCACTAACCTGTTCCCGCGCCGATCTCGTCGAGCCAGGCAGACTCCACCCCACCTCTAGATCCGCACTTTCGTGCTTCCCCGCTGCCTCCACGTCCACTGGTGAGCCACCAGAGGCCGGCAAGCCACTTCTTCGTGGAGCCAGGCCCATGCATGCACCGCAGGACCAGGCGAGCCTCGGGCCGACTGATCCCGAGCGACCCCTCCGCCTGGGTCCAACGCCACCGCACCGTGCCTGACGAAGCTGCTTGGAGCCGTGCATCGTCTCTGCCGCTGCAGCAAGCGGGAACCGGCATGCTCCTCCTCCCCGTTTGCCGCCCACCATGACCCGTCGACCGACGCGCCCGTGCCGTTCCGGTGACCCCACTCCCGTGCCACCGCATGCTTCTCCACGGTGAGCTTCTCATCTCCCTCTCCCGCTGGAATGGCATAGCACCGGCTCTCATCTCCATCCCCTCTCCTGGTGAGCTTCTCATTTCCCTCCCCCTTCATTTTCCTCCTCTACTCTTCTCTCTCTCCTTTTGACTTTATTCCTCTTTTAAGTTACCAATTTTTTTTTTATGTCTCTTGAGAACAGCAGTACATGCTGACAGAATTTTATTAATAACTTAATGGTGAGTAAAACGAGAAGAGGGGGGAAAGGAGCAGTGTAATAATAGGTGAGTACAGTAAGTAATATAATTATTGTTATTTTACTTTTCATCAAAAATCTACATTTTTGTATATTCTGTACTAAGTTAAGTTAGTATATGTATTCATGTATATACTAATTACTATACATATTATTAATATCATTATCATTGATAATATTATTAATGCCTCGTTACTAGTTTAGTGTTATTATGGTTATCAAATACATATACGGATTATGTTTTCTTTATAGGTTTGAAATAATTTTTGGGCATTTGATTAGAGGGATTTCTTGAGAGGAAAAGCTACAATAGGCATAACATTTTAACTTATAGGTGGTTGTTTTGAAATAATTGATTTGAGATAATTAGTTTAGTTGATAAATTATATAAGTATATTTTTCAGAAGTTTATATTACTAAAAGAGGGTCTTATAGTTATAGATTTTGTATATATAACTTTCAAAAATTAGATCCAATAAGTATATTTAAAGTAAGTATAGTATAGTAATTTCTAACTATTTTCAAGATATGGTTTTGGGACTAAGAAGCTTAAATACATTAGTATATTATTTCCAAAGTTTTCATTTTATATATATATTCTTGACTAATAAGATATAGTTTTCAAAATTATAGATAATAGCTATAAATATTTATTTAGGAATTTGCTTCACTTATAGATTATTGATCGCGACTAATCGTATATTTTCTTGTGAATTCCGAAATCCTTCACATCGATCCTAGCCAAATGGACTATTCTGAACGCAATGGTAGTATCGGTTTCACCAGCTAAGGACCCCAGGCAAGTGCACTTTTTGATTGCTTTCAATTCTGATAGTTTTCCAGTACATATCATATATGCTCTTCTGCTTGTTGACACACTGGACACACGAGATGGTATCATGGACCTTTACTCATTATATTCCCGTTTTATCATATTTCTGTGTTTCGTGACTTGTTCGTGTCCATGTATACTAGTCGGGAGGAAAAATATCTTAGTAGACGTGTGAACTACCATTTCTATCCCCTTGTCTTTCGTGGAGAATAGCAGTCGCACATTTCACGTGCGGGGTGCCTGATATACCCCCTACATGTTCACACGTCGAAACTGATATTTCAACACACGTAGATAGTTGTCTCATTTATTTATTTTCTCACCACTTGCCATGTCACCATGTTTACATGTTCTTTTCTAGTTGATATCCATGTTCTATATTCCTGCTTTCATTCTAGTCATACCATGACATCAGTTTACTTTCTAGTTTTCTTCCACATATGTTTTTTTCATGTATTGCAAATCCTATTATGTTGCGAATAGCTTGTCGGTTTGTTTGCTTGTTCATTCCTGACTGGAAACCAACATTTTTTAGGTTAGTCATGGCTTCTCTTAGCATTGGGAGATACGGGTGTACTTGCAGGTCAAAAACCTAGAAGTTAGCTAATTAGTTTAAACTTGTTGTAATAGATTTTGTGAGACTTTGTACTTTCTTTAAAATACAACTCTTGTAAATGTTGTAATCAATTAGTAATGTGAATTAGCAATAAACATTACTATTTATGAGCATTTATTTATTGCGGGCTTGACAGCGTTCTACCGCCGACTCTACGGCGTAGGCTGGTTCGGACACGCGCTCATACCCCAAAAAGCGGGTACGGGTCATGACATCGTCCTACTGTAATTTTCTCCCAAGAACCAGTAAGTTCAAAAGAACTTATGGAACGCTCGTTGTCACCTCCCAACTGAACTCGTAGAACTCTTTGGACTCTAATAGCAGCGACCTCTCAACTCTCTTCCTCTCTTTTTTCTGAGTAAATCGTCAAAGAAGACACGAAGAGAGTATTTATAGAGTTGGATAGAAACCCTAACTCTAATTTCGGCAGTACAGTGGCTGTGAAAAGATAGGAATAAATCATGGATAGATTTAACTGAATTAAATTAAATCCCACAAAAATTGAATCAGTAATTTATCTCAATCTTTCCATAACCGCCCGAGCCTTCCAACCAGCGCCTAACAGCAGCACAGGCACACGGACGCACAGCAGCGTGTGCACTAAGCCACGCGCATAGCAGCACATGAGCCTGCACCCGGCCTCCACGGGAGCCTGCACTTGTCCCTATTCCTTCCCAGCGCTGTTGCTGACATGCTAAGTGCAAAGTGCGCCAACAAAGCGCCACTTTGCGCCCTCGAGCTCAACCTCGAGCGAGTCGCTAAGCTCCAAAGGGAATAATCCCATGAGCATGACAAAAAGCATAAATGCTTCTTTTGTGGAGTTAGACTTCACTACTAGAAAGAAGTCATATTAGCGACGCAATTAGCTACGTTTTATTAAAACTTCGATAACGTTTAAGGAATTACGACGTACTCTATAAACGTCGTAATACGTCACTATTACCGACGATCGGCGACGTTTTGCGAATTTTTTGTGTATAAGAAAACATACGTCACGAATAAGTCGGCGAACGTCGCTAATATCACTAATATTAGCGACGTTTACCGACGTATCTACTGTAACGTTGCTAATTTCACTAATATTAGCGACGTTTACCGACGTATAGTGTGACGTCGCTAAATTGAAAATATAGGGCTTTCAGTTTTCATTCCCCCCATTATTTTTTGATCGAAATTTTTCCAAACGAAAGCGCGCTCCCCCATCGGCGACCCTCCCCCCGGCCTCCGGTGACCCCCTCCCCCCTCGGCCTCCGGCGACCCCCTCCCCCCTCGACGACCCTCCCCCCTCAGCCCCGACCCTCCGCGACCCCGCTCGGCGACCCTGCTCCCACCGGCGACCCCGCTCACCCTCATCTCCATCTCCCACCGGCGACCCCCTGTCCCCTCGACGACCCGCTCCTCCGACCCCGACTAGGTAAACCCTAACCTAAATTAGTCCTGTAGACTGATACGATTCTTACATTTTCTATATTTATATAAATAGGCTATATAATTGAATGTTGTATGTTGTTTGGGAGTTTGGGTGAGTTCGGAGTTAGGGTTTGATTTTGATTTGATTCCCAGGTTGAGTTTGTGAGTCTCTGAGTTAGCTTGGGTTGTAGTTCAGTTCAGTTTGTGGGTTTACATACCAGTTTGGGATAAGTTTGGGTTTACACATGAACGACGTGGACACGCATCAGGCCATTGGGAATGTAGCCCTACCCCTGGCGTACAGGTGTGCACGGCCACGTGTCACCACGTGGCCTATGTCATGTGCTTGACGCGTGTGCACGCGTGCACGGGGCTGTGCACTGCGTGTGTGCTCGTGTAGTGATTTTGGTGTCGTGAACACGGTTGTGTCTACTTGGTTGGACACACAGACCCTTTGGGAGACACGTGCACATGTGTGTCCTTGTTACCAACCAATAAATTTGGTTATTAACTGCATTTTGGTTTTCAAATGACGTTTTCCTATTTTTCGTGATACATAGTTTACAAATTCGATTTTCTGAGTTTTTTTATTGAACTTTTTAACTGAATTATTGATGTTAATGATCAGGATTAGTTCATTTACACATATATTAGATTACTAAAATGTAGATTGTCAATAGGACTTGCATTGTTCTCTATTTTTCTGAGAACTAATTCCTGAGATTAAGTGCAAATTTTACTGATTTTGAGACAACCTATCTACTGTTTTCCTATTACACATTATGTTACACACATACACACATATTCCCTATTAGTTCCTGTCACATTACACCCATTACTCTATATGATTTTCTGTCAGTTTACACACATCACTGTTTCAGTCACACTTATCCAAACCTGAGAACTAACCTATTCCCTGTTTCTCCACTACACATAACCTATAGTTTCAATCACCTTGCATTAATTCCTGAAACACATGGACACACATGTGTATGTAATGAATGATATATGTGTAATTCATGCATGTTGGTAGGCACATATGAATGCAATATGCATATATGTATGCAAATGGGAATACATGGATATATGCAAGTTATAAATGTAATGTTTGGATAACATATGAAATGTAATATAAGTAAGCATTAATGTAGGTAATGACATGTAATCACCGGTAGGGCTGGCTCGAGGGAGAGACTGTACCCTATGGCTCGACAACCAACTGGAGAGGATACTCTGAGAGATCCATTTGAGTAGGACGTATACTCTGAGAGATCACCTTTACAAGAATGATATCAGTAGTGGGATTGAGTGTTGGAGGAGATATTATCAGAGTATACGTCCTAGTCAGATGGGTCTCTCACAGTTACAGATGGTGGATGTGCTCCGTCAACTGATTCTTGCTCTGAGCCAAAACTTCGCTCCGGAGCTCAAGTAAACACTTCGTGTAGAGCTTGAGTGAGAGGTTCCTGACAGCATGGTGGTCTTCTTTGTTAAAGTATCCGTGCTCGTCCCACAACCAATCAATTTTTTTCCAATTCTGATCTCTTGAATATGAAGCTCTGCTTCACATTTGGCTCTACCTTTGGTATAAGAACCAAATATGAAACAGAGTTTCATATTCAAGATATTAGAAATGAAGAAATTTTCGATTGGTTGTGGTGTTTGCCATTAAAATCTTTTGATTACAAATTTCAATACAAACAGAACAGTGTTACAATGTAGGACTTAGACGTAGTCTAGGAGTACACTTTTGTTTATCTGGGTCCCTTGTGCCGATGGAGCGAGTGGTAATACATTGACTCCGTTGATGATCTGACGACGGTTATCGGTTCTCTGAAGGTC
>JANAVB010007175.1:65000-66230 GCA_029216955.1 Iris pallida | reverse complement strand
CGTGTCCTCGTGTCTCATGCTCGTGTCCCTAGGTTGTCTAGGGTCAGGCTATGTCTAGCAACCTGAGTCGTGTCCACGTGTCGCACAGAGTCGACACGAGACCCGTATCAGTCGAGAAAACACCTGATACGCGTATTTGGCACCGCATCGTACAGCGGTGCACGTGCCTAGTGGACACACACGAGCCACGGGGGCCTCGTGGTCATGTCCACGTGTAGCCCACGTGTTAGGCTACACACTCGTGTCACCACGAGGTGTCCTCGACTCGTGTCCATGCGCACGAAGGCCGTGTCCGTGAAGAAAACGTGCGCGTGCACTGTCAGTGCACGACCAGTGCACGTGTCCTCGTGTCCTCGATAGGACACGAGATATCTCAAACTCGAGGGGGCATGACAGATGTTGCCCCCTCCTCTGTGTCAATTTTCCCATGTCCACGTGTCCTACAGTGTCCGCACTAGGTTCGAGTAGCAGGGGAGGCTGCACAGTCTCGTGCGCAGCTGTCGAAGGGTCGTGTGCTCCACACGTGGCACGTAGAGCCTTGTGCTCGTGTCAGTGGGTAGGTAGGGTGGTTAGGTTCGTGTCTAGATTTCTGTATCGTGTCTACGACTCATGTGGACACGACAGGAAGTATCAAACAGTAGGGTCTTACAGTTGTGTACAGTTTGGTTTTAACAGTGTGTTCGTATCCTGTTTGGACACGGACCAACTCGAAGTGCTCAGACAACTAAGGTTGTGTCCTACATGTCTAGGGCTCCCCAAAATATATTTGTTTTGAAAACAATAACTTTTATTCCTAAGGCATTTCACCAAACACTGCAATTAGAACACAGATACGTTCCGATACGGACACCAAACCAACCCTAAATCTCACCAAACTTACCTACAGTTCCATGGTACCTAGATGCATGCATTTATAAAGAAAAAAAATCAGAATATTAACTAGGTTTGAGGGCATTTACCTATTTTGCAATTCAATAAAAAATCAAGAGAGGGGGTGTCACTTCCTTGGTGATGCCCAAAGCTCCACAAATCCTTGATAGCAGCCAACTAGTATCCTCTAGTGTAAGTCCAATGCAAGAAACTAGAGGTGATTTGGATCAAAATGATCAAGTTAAGGTGGTTGAAGGAAAGGGAATTTTGTAGGATTTAAATTCATGTAAATTGATCATGAATGAAATGATAGGTTTATAGGAGGGGGGTATCCTATGGCCAGCCCAAGAGGTAGGGGGG
>JANAVB010007175.1:0-60000 GCA_029216955.1 Iris pallida | reverse complement strand
GTTCGGAGTATCGCTCGGCCGATGCGAACATCGCTAAGGTGGGTGGCTCCGATGAACCCGTCTTTGCTTAGCCTAGACACATAACAATACGGACACTATCACTAAATTCGCTAGGCGATAACACCGCGCATGCTAATAAATGACCCAACGCACCTAGCTAAGGGAATAATCCCATCTTGTATGCTTGTATAGAATATGGAAAAAGAATATAAAAATACGAGAACTCTTGCACCGCGCTCCACGCTCGTGCTAAGGCACAAGCTTGCGTTCAACAATGAAACAATGAATGGTTTACAACAATGAAACGGGAAGACTATCAACATAGTCGTTCCGAGTAGAGTTTAGCAACATTGAAAGGCTATGGGACCAATGGGTCGCCAAGGCGACTCTCGCACAGGGAGTTGCAAATGTATGAATGAATAAGTGAATGAATGAATCAACGAAAGGATGAATACGAAATTGAATCAATGAACGAATGGATAAGTGAAAGAAAGAAATGAAGAAATGAATAAAAGATAAGAAGGAAAGGAATGGTTAGCGACAGGTGTGACGGGCATGTGCAACGGGGCTCGCTACCCGTGCTGTACGGACGCCAACCTGGTCGATAACGCATTGTGGCTATGGGTTAGCCTATGACGAGTTAATACGAAATGGTCGTGGACAAACGACACGAGCGAAGGGTGGCGAATGCTGTGACCGTAAGGAAAAAGGGATTCCGCGGCATGATCAAAGGGGGGATATGCCGGCCTAGGCGGAATCAAAATGGCTTACGGGCTGCCTGGGTGTGGACTTGGCCATCCAGGGGACGTAAGTGCAGCAGTATTTTCAAGAGACCAACGGGGTGTGTGCTAGCCCGCACCCTACGTTGGTTGAGAAATACAACGGCTTGGATGTCCAAAATGGCTTGTGGTGCCAGCAACCGGTACATATAGAGTTAAGTGGGCTTTGCTGGTGGCGATCCACGTGCAAGTCCTTGCATTAAAATCAAAGTAGTCTAAGTTAACTAAATGAAGTGCCTTATGAATATGCTTGAAATGTAACACACCAAATGATAATGAGAAATTCATACAAGTGAGTTAGATAACGTGCTTACGACGTGCTAGAACCCGAGGCAGGGACACGCCCTTGACATTGAAAGTTCACTTGAATTACGTTAAGTTATTTCATATGAATTGTTGACTAACTTGGTTTACATTAAACAGGGAAGGCCGGACGGTAAGTATGGGTAAGTCGTTCATGTATTTCCATGCGACACTTGAATTTGGCAACACGGGATAGGTTATGACATATGCCATAAAATTGATCCTAAGGCAAGATTAGAAAGACAATGAATGATAGAGATGCACAAAAGTAAATGGAACGTGTTTGGTAATGATAGCATTATGGGCGAGCTAGCCTCCCCACCAGTGCATAACAATGTACTGATAACCCCACAGTCTACTTGCAGGATACAGGTATCGCCGGCGGGTGCGGAGCTTCCATCGAACGTGTTAAGGCGCGGAGCCAACTCCGGGGCCTTGGGACGTTGCAAAAAAGCTGAAGCACCCTATACAGGACATAATGTATCGGAACATCACCATGAATCATTCCATGTTGTAAGCCACTTGGCACGTCTTTTACGTTTCAGAGAGAGAGAGCTTGAGCGATTTGTAATATCGGCCTAGCGCCGCTTGTAAACTTCTTGAATATCAATAAAGAGATTGAATTCGTTTCAAATTTGTGTTCAATTACTTTCTGCTGCAAATGGGGACACTCTGTGCGACTCTGTGGCCTAGCTCCAATCGGCCGTTTCTGGACATAGCCTTGCACGGGCGCAACCTAGGCCCGTGCGGCATCACGCCTTAGCGAGGACGATCGCTCCTGCGGGAGCGGGGCGTGACAAACCTTTCCCGGATGAGGAGTCTATCACGAACCGCTTTGTACAAACACAGCTACATCTTCATTGCTACCTTGTTAACCCATACTATTTCAGCCCATGGCACCTTCGGATGATGAGTTCGTAATCTCTCATAGATAGCGCTGAACGAGAACCGTCCATCTGTGGACCCTTCCCACGTCCAGCAATCAGCAGTCCCCTCCGAATAAATATGTATCTCTTTGATCTCCGCAGCGTGCCACTGTCCCACCAGCCTTAACTCCGGCGCCCATCTCCCATCTTGTATCAGCACCTCGACCATCTCGTCTCGCCCACAAATCTCGAACGTAGGCCAGCCCCACCGATCTATCATACTTTGATGACCCAACCATGGGTCCATCCAAAGATTCGTTAGCTTGCCATCATGAATCTCCCGACTCAAAAGTTGTTTTAGAATTGGCCGGATACGAAGGATATTCTTGTAAGTAACTGAGAAGTTATTATTCAAAGGTTGAGTCCAGAAATCCACTCCTCTCCCATATCTGCTCGACGTCCACTTGGACCACATAGACTCTCCTGCAAGAAGACGACCAGCTAATTTAGTTAGCGCTACCATCCGCAATTCGCGAAGCGAACGGAGGCCTATTCCCCCTTCATCCTTAGCCCGACACATTTCCTCCCATGCGATGGCGTGTACACCCCCCCGCCACACAAAGTTGGCACACAACTTCTCAATTTTTTGTATAGTTTTGTCAGGGATGAATATCGCTTGAAGCCAATAGCTCATAATAGCATAGATAACGGCTCGAACAAGCTCCACTCGACCTCCAAATGACAGTAGCTGTGCTTGCCATCCTTCCAGTCTATTTTGCACATATTGTAACAGCCCAGCACAATCTGTGTCTCTAACATAGTTGATAGATAACGGGAGGCCAAGATACTTCACCGGGAGTTGTCCAACCTCTATTTGAAGCAGAGCCGCCATTTGGTCCTTCTCCGGACTATCGCGACTAAAAAAGATCTGACTCTTCTCTTTATTTAAATACAGCCCCGACAGAGCCGCGAAGTTTGTCAAAACTTCATTCAACCCATTCATACTCCTCTCTGAAGGCTTCAGAAACACAAGAAGATCGTTAGCGTAAATCAAATGAGTAACAATAGGAGATACCTGGCGATATATCGGAGTGATTGTCTTCTTGTACACCGCAATCTCCATTAAGTAGGAGAAATATTCTATGACAATGGTAAACAGATAGGGGGACAACGGGTCGCCTTGACGTAATCCCCGGTTACTTCTGAAATAACCACATGGTTGGCCCTTGATCATCACCGAGAATGTAGGAGAGGAGATACATTCTTTAATACGGTCCACCCACCACTGATCAAACCCCATGCTAAGTAACATATGACATACAAAGTCTCTGTTTACCATGTCATATGCCTTCCGGATATCAAGTTTAATACAGCTCTTCTTGCCTCCCGCCTTATTGAACTCCCGAACAAGCTCCTGTGCTAACAAACAGTTCTCCGAAATTAGTCTCCTTTTGATAAATACAAACTGATTCTCCGAGATTAATCCCTTCATTATTGCCTGCATCCTGGAACACATAAGGTGAGAGATGATTTTATATATGAAGTTATAACAGGCAATCGGTATGAAGTCGCTCAGCTCATTGACACCATCTATTTTCGGGATTAGTGATAGGAAGGTGTGATTCATTTCTTTCAGAAGACGGTCCGTCCTGAAAAATTCATGGACTGCTTGAAGAACCTGTTGTTTAATATGATTCCAATGGAATTTGAAGAATGCTGCATTGAACCCGTCGGGGCCCGGAGACTTGTTCGGATCTACTTCTCTAATAATCAACTCAATTTCTGACATATCCACTGTTTGGCGAAGAGCGATGTTCCCCGCTTCAGTAACTAGACACTTGCAAATAATACTCGAGAATGAATCAATGTACTCGGTTTGATTATATAAGGATGAATATAACGAAATAGCTTCCTCGGCTATTTCCTGGTCTTTAGTAGTAATCTTTTCGTCCGCACCTATAAGGCTGGCCATCGAGTTCCTGTTGTTCCGAGCACGAACTCTCGCATGAAAAAAATTTGTACATCTATCGCCCTCCTAGAGCCACGCACACTTGGCCAGTTGTTGCAATTTGACCTCCTCTTGGAAGCGGAGAATACGGACATCCTCCTGAAGCCGGGTCTCCTTAGAAGCCAACTCACTTGACATAGGATTGGCTTGGACCTGTGCTTGAACCATTTTCAACTCCTCCTCCAGGATATATAGTTTTGGTTGAGTTCTGGTGCAGTTCCAAGTTCGAATGGCCTTCTTCACCTTCTTCAGACGTTGGACGAAAGCAAACTGCGCCCGACCTTCGATTCTCGAGTTAAGTCAAGACTGTACCGCCTCCATATAGCCGTCCATCATCGGCCACTCGTTGCTGAACCGGGATGGTTTCCTCCTGTGTCGACTTTCTGAGCAAATCCTAATAATAATAGGCGTATGGTCACTAGTACCACACGCGAGCCCCTCAGCTTTAACTTCAGACAGCACTTCGATCCATTTGTTATTACAGAGAGCCCTATCGAGTTGGCAAACAACTCTGCTAGTAGAGGAACTGTTACTCCACGACCACACATAACCCGAGCAAGCCATATACGACAGTCCAGAGCTAAGAAGACAGTTCTGAAAATCTTCAAGGATCGGGTGAGGAACCTCTACCTCCGAGTTTTTCAGATGTATACAACATTACATTAAAATCACCATACAACACTAGAGGAATAGAATCAGAGATCTCCGCCGCGATTTTGACAATATCCTTCCAGAGCTGGAATCTCTTACGTCTGTCATTATGTCCATAAATTATAACACAAGTTTGTAAGGCAAAGAGCAATATGAAAGGGAGACCAAGAAATCACACTCGTTGTATTTAGTATCCTCCCTTGGGAAACTCCAGTCCCGAAACTCTCTTCGGCTTTAATTCACTATTTGAGAAAATAGTACAACACGAGCTTTGATCCGAAGGCACGTCAACTTCTTACACACGAGTTTTTATCCGAAAGCTTGTCAACTTCAAACACATTGAGTTTTAATCTGAAGGCTTGTCAACTTCTTTACAATGAAGGGTTTTGATCTTCGTAAACACTTGGAAGATCTAGATTACAACTCTTGAGCAGCTATAACACTTTGATGAATGGCAAATTTAAAGTTTGGTAGAGTAATGGAGAAGCTCTTTGGTAGTTGAAAAAATTTAAGGCCCAAGTGGATAGTCATTTATGAAGAAGGGGAAAGACTATTTATACAAATCCAAAGGAATAAAGCAGTTTCAGCAGACGATCGGAAGATCCATCGAATTTCTGTGAAAATCCGTCGGTTCTTCCGAAGCCGACAGTAACGGATATAAATATATCTGTTGGATGAATTAAATGCGTTTGTCAAGAGCTCGTTGGATTTGAATTTCAAAATAGCCAGCTGTGAATTCGAATTATCCGCCGGTCGTCCGTGAAAATCCGACGGATTACCCTAATGGACCACAATATACTTGTTATTTCCATTCGGATCTTCCGAAGGTACTCCACGAAAATCCGACGGATGATCCGAATGGATCACAGAAAACTTTTATTTCCATTTGGATCTTCCGAAAGTATCCCGCGGAAATCCGATGGTTGATCCGAATGGACCACAGCAAACTTTCTGTTTCCATTCGGATCTTCAGGCGGTATTCCGCAGAAGTCCGACGGATGGTCCTGATGAACCACAAAAACTTGTTGTTTTCATTCGGATATTCTGGCAGTTTTTCGCAAAAATTCAGCAGATCTTCGGCTTCTTCAAAAATATTATTTCATTGCTTTAGAAGATTTAGTTTTTTAGTTTTGTCATCCACTAAGGTGTTTACAAGGTTTCCTATACACTTACAAACACTGAGAACTGATAATGCACGTGCTTCTGATCTTGAATCTTTGAGTATATTTTTGAGATACAACAGTATGCATTCTATGTTCTATTTATCTTGGATGATGTCTTGAGGCTTTTTGTGACTTCTTTTTTTTGTGTTCATGCATCTGTGGAACAATATTACTGAAACAGTACGAAAGTTAATTATAGTCAACTTATCAAAATCATGCATGTGCCAACAGGCCCTACCCGACTGGTTGAGCCAATCGAGAGAATGGCTTCAGCTTGCATAATAACCGAAAAGCAACATGTATTTAATCAGTCGGTTTATTATCAGCGTTGCGCTTAAGAACGCATAGACACCCCCAAAATATGCTAACATACCATGTCATATTTGTGTCTCTGTTCCAAATCTGATGCTTGGACGTCTAAATATGGGGAGAATGGGAAATTAAAATGGACATGAAAAGACGTCAGTCGAGTTGGTATAATCAAGGGCTAATTAGTTTTTAGATCCTGGATTTTATATCAGCTTAGAGTTTAAGTCCTAACATGTCCAACTGAAAAGTTTGAATCCTGAATATTTTTTTTTTGTTATTTTTTTTCCTATTATACCCTTCCTCTCCATGCATAACAAACAATTTTTCTATATGAGCTTGTGAGGGTATAATGGAAAAGACAAAACAAAATATAAAAATTCAGGGTCAAAATTTTTCAGTTGAACATAACAAGACTTAAAACTCTAAGTTGGTATAAATTTCAAGATCTAAACTCTAATTAGCCCTATAATTAATTAGCAACAACATGAACAAGAGCTACAGGTAGGGCTGGCCAATGGGTTTGAATTATCCTATCCGGAACTAATTTTGGTTATCCCTCGACTCTCTTATTGTAAGCTGATCCTGGAGTGTCACCCGCAAGACCGACCTCTATTGCGATTATGTTGAACCTATGCAGAGAGGGGTTACCCCAACCCTAACAAAGTCTTGTCTAATTTACCCATGGGCCGGCCCTGCTACAAGGACTTGAATATAAGGCAAAAACACAAATACAGTAGAAACTCTATAAAATAATACACTTGGGACCACCAAAATTTATTAATTAAAAGAGTTATTAATTAATCGATAAATTAATAATTATTAATTTATATATTAATTAATATTTTATTAATTTATAGTAAAATACTTACGTAGTTTACAAACACCTTTCAAGCTTCCACTTAATTATTGTATACAATGCATGTGTATATCAAATGAAGGGTCCAATTTGAAAGAAACCTTCAATCTCCCACCTTATTATGCTTCTTGTGTTCAGTGTATCACTTTATGGACATTAAAAATATTTTCAAGAAACCTTCAATTCTTGAGTCATTTTTCAAGAAACCTTCATAAATCATTCATGTAATATGCTATATATAAGAAATTATTAATTTATATTTTATATGGGATCTGAAGAAATTATCAAAAATGTATTATCTTATAATTTTAGCGAATTATTAATTTAGCACCCTATCCCCGAGTCAGGACCGGCCAAAATATTATCTTAGAGAGTTTATTAAATAATCGAGTATTAATTTATAAAGTTTCTACTGTATAATTAATTCACGCTAATTTTCCCAAATAGTTGGTACAGTGTAAGGCAAAAACACAAATATACCAACCACGTCTCAAAAGCCTCTAGAGCAGAAAAGGGAACTGGGAACCCACTAATCAAATGAATAATAATGTACAGTAACAGAATGCTTTCAATCAAAAGCCTGTTTATATTTTCTTACAACTCACGGTTATGCAACCTTACACGATCAAAATCTACGTTCGTCGTATAGAAAATCATACACTTTGGCATCATCAACTCCGATGAAACAAACCTAATCCAAAGGCATGTTTGCGTACAGGAGAGCGTAGAAGAGCTGGACTTCTGGCAAGCTTCGAATGATGTGAATAAATTTGTTGCTGGCCGGTTCCTCGAGCAACCGCAGCCCCATTTTCGCCACGCTTGGCAATAGTTTGGCCAAGGGAACTCCTGATGATGATGATGGAATGGCTCCCCCTCCAAACTGAATGCTGATATCCTCAACAAGAACATCCACAACACTTTTTAGGGACATCTCCACAATCTGTTTGAAGTCAGGGCTGCAGCAAAGAAATTTCAATAGATCAATCGAAGCATCTTTAAAAGAAGTGTGCAAAATGTGATCAGACAACGGATCATCGATGTAGGTAGTAACGGAGACTAACAATTTCCTATTTGGTTCTTTGGTTTGTATCCTCAACTTATAAATGCAATTATCTATAGCAAAACCATGTTTTCCTTCTTTTCTCTGGAATTTCTCCAAGCAAGCGCTGGCAACAGTTGGTCATCTCCTTGATGCTGGACCTAATTGTGAGATGCAAGAGGAAAACGAGGCACTGGCATAGACACGGCACATCACCTTGATGCACCAAAGCGGACACAACACATCATGACAAGCTGACATGGTAGATTTTAAAACATAGGGCATGACATGGCTAGGACAGACCATAGAAATACAATATCCATGTTTTTGCCAGCATATAGTGATTTTTGATAATTGACTAATATATATGTTGTTTATATGCATCCACATTTCATATTTTTAGTAAAACTTCATATATAAGTCTTTGCTTCATCTTCTTCACCTCCCAAATAATGGCTTAATGTGTCACCTTATAAAGAAACACATTGGAGCATTGTTTTAAGTCTTTTACATCATGATTACACAGATTGTAGTCAAGCGTGGAGCGAGCTGAGAATTTCTGATATTAAGGTGGTACTATCAAAACACTGTGGATCAATGTTCAAGGACAAGAATAAGACATGACACACACATGGCCAGAGGCAGATCCAGGGAGTAGTGAGTGGAATTGAATCGATAGCGCACTACTACAGAGTAGTGAAATTCGCGTGAAAACGCAGAATATAGAGCTTTTCAGGATGTCTGTTTTCCCCCTTTGTGCTTGAAAAAAACGAGGGGGGCTTGGGAAAAAAATTAATACATTGCAAATGTGTTCGAGGATTCAAACTCAAGATCTACAAAAGAACACTCTCAACCACTTTGCCAAGTAAGCTAGTCTTTAATAATGTCCATAAATAAGGGCTATATATATATATATATATATATATATATCAGTTTTAGAAAAAAAAATTAGAAACAAGCTATTTCTGTCTGAAATCTAGATGGGGCTCGAGTCCTCACTCCTCTGAATGTGGATCCGCCCCTGCACATGGCAGTATGACAGTGCGATGATTTTGTTGTCCTAATTATTTTGATGTTTCTGTTTAGTGCCCAACACAGACATGACACGGGCACCACAGCACCACTTCTGGAGTGTTTTTGCTTCTTACCTTTGGAGATTTTCTCAGAATCTCACATGATAATACCTGGTACAAATGGATGACATGAGGTGCTAAGAGAGGACATTTATGCAGAACCCAATACCAAGAAGATTCCAGTATAACGAGAATTCTTAGGTTATAGAAGGGGTACTGACCTTGATAGGAAAGGGAAGCTATTAGATGAGTTTTCATTGAAAGGTCCTTGGAATGCGATTAAAGAAAATCCAAGTGATGACCGGAGGGAGGGTGAAAATGTTCTTTGAGGAGTTTGAACAGATAATGTGCTAGGTGAGGGAGGAAAGAGAAGAGAGAGAGAGCGAGAGGTAGAGAGAGCAGGCAACAACAAGCTTAATAAAAACCTTGATGCTTAATTAAAACGATGAATAGTGGGGAGATACCACCATATGCCAAGATCAAGAGGAAATTAGAAGTTGAAATTCTGTAGAAGGCCATAGAGGAGACACAATTGGCGTGTTTCGTCAATCTATGCTATATTGTCGGACATGGCTAGTAGCAGTTATCTATATAAGCTGTTAGTTTCAGCCATGACTGCCAGCAGCTAGTAAAACCTTGATGATGGAATAATAACTCCCTATGCCATGTTAATAATTTTAAAAGGCCACAGGCTCGAAGAGAAAACAAAAACATCATGTTTGACTACTGCATGTGTTTCTATTGGGAACTTGGAGGCCACCAAAACATGAAAGGGTGGACGGAAATAGTTACCCACCTAGCTCTCCTAACTTCAATCTTCTAGACTCTTTGTACATTATGCAATTAGTTTTGATGTGAATTCAGTTATTTGACCCTTCCAACTAAGGCTGCAAGTATTAACTCACGATAATGTAGTACCTTCCAGTCAAATCATCATTTATCCGTATCAACAATCACTAAGAGATCATCATAACGAGTAGTGTCAAACATTTAACTTATTTTGAATTTAAAGATCTAACTTATTTCCTTTCTTCTAATCACAAATATTTGATGCCCAACATTAACTTCAGGATTGCTTATCCACCACATGGAACTATGACAACTATATGCTCTATAACGTCTTAGCATGTTCACATTTCAGAAAACACTAGTATCATCTTCATTTCTTTCTTGTTTCTGATCAATATTTAGTACCCAGGTAACTATGTTTTTGAACAATCAGTCTGAGGGCTTGTTGTTATAACACGAAATCCAGTTGCAACATGAAAATTTCCCAAACACAACTGGAGCAGATAGGGTCTGGTTTCAAAAGGACAGTTACATTACCATGCAGGATCTACACTATTTCTATCCAGTCCAAACCATTTTAGTACCAGGTATACGATCTCCCACCTGTATATTTTTTTACCCAACATACTGATATTAATACCTACATAAATGACAACTGACATTCACACGGCCCTCTCCCTTCCCTGATTGCTGATCTGTTCTTTCTCTTTCCTCTTTGATCCCTTTATAGCAGACAAACTGAACACCAGTGGTATTACCAAGCGGTAATATATGAGCTACCCACCAGGCTTGTAAAATGATTATCTAGTTTTAAATTATTGCAATATGCTCATGATAGAAGCAAGACCTCCAGATTATTTAATACTTAGTTTGTAGGCAATGTTGTGAACAAAGACAAAGCGCATGAAACTAGTGTAGGTGGAAATATAATAAGCATACCTAGATAACACTGCACATGTCTCTGACATTAGTTGCTCCAGCTTGCTCATGTCCACAACCATGGAAGTGTTATCAAAACCACTGGAGGACATAGCTGTCAGTTGTTTGTATGAAACAGCATTTTCAGGTATCAAGTAATTAATCCAGTTATTTGGTTCACCAACACTCATAAACACGTCCAATATCTGCGTGATTGTGTCACGCAGTTGGTCCATAGTTAAAGGCTCCCTGAGCTGCTTTCTGCAATGAAGTTTAAAATTCATAAAGAGGTGGAACAACACATTTGTTCAGGATGTAAGCAAGGAAAAAAAGAAATATTGTGGGATCATTCTGCAAATGAAGCTTAATATTCATAAAGA
Source organism: Iris pallida (assembly GCA_029216955.1). Taxonomy (NCBI): domain Eukaryota; kingdom Viridiplantae; phylum Streptophyta; class Magnoliopsida; order Asparagales; family Iridaceae; genus Iris; species Iris pallida. The sequence goes on along the minus strand of JANAVB010007175.1, from coordinate 48,866 downwards.
GACGGAACAACATATTTTTGTTCAGGATGTAAGAAAGGTAAAAGGAAATATTGTGGGATCATAAAAGGACAATGCCAAATGTTCATAAACCATCACTTTCTCGGTGATCATTGTGTAAATCAAGTCAAATACATCTTCTTTTGCCAAGTCTAATGCATTTTTTTTTATTTGCCAAGCTAAATGCATCTTGTTAGGAAGGGAAGGAAAGTAACAAAACAGCTCTACATGTTTAAAAAAATTGACTCGTCTTATGAACCCATGGCTAGAATGCTGGGAATACAGAAAGAAAACGAGGACTCCCCGTATGGGGTAAAGTGCCAAAAAAAAAAAAATCTCCTTAGATGTACACATTTTGCAAAATAAGACCCAGTAGACATTTGTAGCAATTAAACACTCCCGCAATAGATAACTTGATCAAAATAGCCCCTCCCGTCTATTATCAGTTGGAAGTCAACATTAGAGACAATTTTTAAAAAATAATAATAAAATATCCAAAATACCCCTCCCCTCCCCCACTCCCCCCCCCCCACCCTAACCCCCTCCTCCCCCGCGCTCACCCCCCCCCCCCCCCCCCCCCTCTAAAATTCATAAAGAGACGGAACAACATATTTTTGTTCAGGATGTAAGAAAGGAAAAAGGAAATATTGTGGGATCATAAAAGGACAATGCCAAATGTTCATAAACCATCACTTTCTCGATGATCATTGTGTAAATCAAGTCAAATACATCTTCTTTTGCCAAGTCTAATGCATTTTTTTTTATTTGACAAGCTAAATGCATCTTGTTAGGAAGGGAAAGAATAAAGTCAGAAAGTAACAAAACAGCTCTACGTGTTTAAAAAAATTGACTCGTCTTATGAACCCATGGCTAGAATGCTGGGAATACAGAAAGAAAACGAGAACTCCCCGTATGGGGTAAAGTGCAAAAAAAAAAAAAAAAAAAAAAACTCTCCTTAGATGTACACATTTTGCAAAATAAGACCCAGTAGACATTTGTAGCAATTAAACACTCCCGCAATAGATAACTTGATCAAAATAGCCCCTCCCGTCTATTATCAGTTGGAAGTCAACATTAGAGACAATTTTTAAAAATAATAATAAATATCCAAAATACCCCTCCCCTCCCCCACTTCCCCCCCCCCCCACACCCTACAGACCACCCCCCTCCTCCCCCGCGCTCCTCCCCCACCTACCTGAGCTGGCCGTGCCCCCCCCCCCTCCTCCGTGCCACCAGGCCCGCCACCCGCGTTGTCGCCGCTCCTGCGCCGTCGTTACCGCTGCCGGAGAAGGAGAGGGGCTACCGGAGAGGGGAGAGAAGAGAATGGAGAATTTTTTTTTACACTTTACTCTTAGGATTTAGAGGGTATAATCGCCATTTCATATCAAATTTGGCATCCGTTAACGGCAGAAACCAAATTGGGTGTAAATTGCACCAAATGTAAATTTTGAGGTTTTTTAAAACCGGTGGTCTTTTTTGCTAAGGCTTACATCTAAGGAGGATTTTTTGCACTTTACCCTCTCCATATGTGATATGTTGTGAGTAAGCTTCTTTGGACTACAATACTTCTATCCAAAACGTGGTACTATTAAGGAACAAATACGTAATAAGACATATAGTGTATGTTTAAAATTCAAAATTAATGAAGTACTACAATATAGCATCATATAAAATTCAAAACTAAAAAAAGATTCATAATTTCCAAACGAACATAGCAACAATGTCTTTTCAAAAGGAAGTGGCATGTCTTAGACTATAATAAATTTCAATGAAAATAACTAAAAAACGACACCTTTTGTTCAAAGAGAGTTGGTGGTGGACATAGGAGTCCAAAAGGTAATTAAGGCAAAAAGAACTTCCTACAAGTTTGGCAAAAGTACAAAAATAAGAAAACTTTGTAAGATATAAAATAGCAAAGAAGGAAGGAGGCGTCTAAGAAAGTAGTTGGTAAAGCCAAATCTAAAGGTTATGATTATTTGCATAGAAGGTTAGACATTAAGGAGGAAGAAAGATATTTATAGGCTATCCAAGAATAGGGAAAGGAGTAGAGATCTAAATATTGTTAAATGTTTCAAGAGTGAAGACCAAAAAATATTAGCAAGACAAAATGATATCAAGGAGATGTGGAGTTATTTTCACAAGTTATAAAAGAAGAGCAACCTAGAAAACTTAATTTAGATACGATGTAAATTTATGATATGTCATTGTTGTTGTTGTCAAATTAGGGTTTCTGATGAAAAGGATGCTTTAAAGAAATGAAAATTAGAAGACCTGCCTATTAAGGTTTGAAAATGTTTAGGAGAGGAAAGGTTGATGTAGCTTACTAACCAACCAAATCATATGTGGACTACTAAGATACCTAATGCATAGAAAAATAGTATTATAATAACTATTGAGGAATTAAGCTTACGAGCCATACCATGTAACTATAGGAGGGAGGCCATTGTGAGAGAGTAATTAAACAAAGATTAAGAAAAAGTAGAACTTTAGATAATCAATTTAGTTTTATGTCGCACATATCTACTATAAATGTCATTTACTTATTAAGAACATTAATGGGAAAAAATTATAAAGAAAAAACATTTACATATTGGTTTATCGACTTGAAGAAAGCTCATGAGTCATGATAAAGTATCTAGGAAGATGTGGTGGTGGACTTTGGAGAAGAAACGAGTTTCTAGTAACTATATTAAGACTACTAAGGATATGTATGACGTGTTACGACGACTGTACAAACCATTGAAGGAGATAGCAAATCATTTCCTATCATTGTTGGTTTACATCAAGATTCAACATTCAGCCCTTACCTTTTTGCGCTAGTTATAGATGAAACTGCAAGGCATTACCTAGAAGGAGGTTCTATAGTGTATGGTGTTAGATGATAATATTGAGTTGGTCGATTAGAGTAGAGAATTGTTAGACGCTAAAATAAAAGTGTCAAGAGAAACTCTGAAAAATATGGGGTTTAAATTTGGGACGAAAAATAGTATATAGAACGTAACTATAACCATAAGTCAAAGAGAAATGAGAAAAAGTACATATAGATGTATATGAGATACTTAGGAGTGATGTTTTTGATATTTAGGATCAATCGTTCATCATGTAGAATTAAATTAAATGAGGATAGTTGAATTAGAGGAGTGCTTCGGAAGCATAGGATACCTTTGAACTTAAAAGAAAAATCGTACGAGACTCTTATAAGACAAGTCATGCTTTATGGAACGGACTCTTAGGCAATTAAGAAGCATGTCAAGAAAATTAGGATAGCCGAAATGAGAAAGCTAAAATGAATGGGTGGTGAAACTATTAAAAAATATGATAAAAAATAAGCATACTCGTGAGAAGTTATAGTTGGTGCCAATTAAGGACGAGAAAAGAGAAAATCATCTTAGGTAGTTTGTGTATGTGCAATGTAGACCAATAAATGCTCATGGTTAGGAGGAGCAATAAGGTAGTAGTTTCAGGAGCCTCCAGGACTAGAGGTAAGCCAAAACGTACAAGGATTGAAGTTTAATAAAAGGATACATTTTTGTTAGCGTTAATACGGAGGATATCGCCCTTAACAAAGCTGATTCGAAGAAAAGGATTTAAACATCCGACCCCAAAAATTTTAGCACAAAGGCTTTGATGTTGTTGTTGTGATATCATCCCTTTAAAAGCTCGCTTGGAAACCCAAGTATAAGCTGTGTTCCCTTGTCGACACGTGGGTTTCCACATTCCTGTATGTGTTCCCAGATTCCGGAATGTGTTCCACATTCAGGTATATGGTGAATTTAGGTCACCATGTATCAACAAGATAACTAGTGGGCTAGAAAAAATGGATTTGACAAACTAAAACCCTAATCGTAATCATAATATAATCAAATGATTTTTTTTCATTTGATTATATTGCGATTACGATTACATTACAGTATACCAAACGAGGCCTAAGCTTCTTACTCTTTCAAAACTTCCATGGCGGCATTCTGCATGTTCAGAAGCAATCTACTGATGCCATAGGCAGAGAGATAATCAGCAGTCGTTAGAAAGTCTTGCTGTCCGCTGCTAAGTGAATCACTTTCATCCTGGAGAACACGCAAAAATATCACCATGTTACCCATGACTAAAATTCCAATAAGGAGATATAGTTCACCAGTAAATCATTCAACTTAAATATCAAATAACTTTAAAAAAAAAAAGCAATTTCTATTACAGAAATCTGAATATACATAATCAACTATTCCAACTTAACTATCTGTCAACATATATTTTGCCACTATCACATTCTCTGAAGGAGTGAATTGCTGATAAGGACAATAAAATCAGCTTCTAATTACATTAAATAAATACAGAAGTTTCTTCTTTTAGAAAATAGAGGCAGTCAATAGCAAAATAGATAAATTCACAAATTAAAGGTAACAAGAATAGGATCCTTTAATTACCCATCTAGCAATTTTCTTTTACTATATTACGTGTACTATAACAAATTGCTAATGTAATTCCCTATAGCAATTTGTATCATCGTACCTCTTTGTCTAGACTCTTTATAGTCTAGGAGAACTTGCATAGACATCTTGGCTAGAAATTTGACACCAACTTCAGGGTTGATGTCAGGTCGGCAGCCGGTCATAAAAACTTTTAATATTTATGGAGATTCTTATGCTACATAGCCGACCCCATTTTGGTGGAGGAAGGCTTGGAAGATCATGATGATGATGATATTACAGGTACTATGACAAAATGCTTATCGTCGTCCTTCCTAATTGTGAGATAAAGTTAGAGTAGACGTTGGATCAACTACAACAAGGTTAAATTTGTGGATGACATTGTGCAATTGATCCTGAAAACCAAGTAAGATGCCAATCATAAAGAATTTACCCCCACCCCTCCCTACCCCTTTCTTCTGCTGCAGCGCGGGAGAGTTATCATTGGAAAAACAGTGCATGTTCCAATAGCATGGAGAAAGACTAAGATTGAGCAACACTCATAGAGTTTGATTTGGCCTCATGATAGAGAAGGCTGAGGGGTATATTATAAATTTATAACTACTAAGCATAAATACAGAGAGAAATTTTGGATATGTGATACGTCCAAGACTCCCAACTTCAAGAGGAGCTATGTCACCTAGAGTATTATTAAGATTTCAGCCTCTTCTGTATCACCAGCACATTGTCCGGCACATATTGACAAGAAAGGACACATGTGATTCGTGAATGACAAATTCAAATCATCAAGACCTATGGCTATGGACCAAAGTGTTACCCGGTGTCTGCTGTCTAATATTAGCTGTAAGTAAGATTAAGAGGAATATAGTGACAATGAAGAGTACTCCATAGTGATCATCTTCCATCAACTGGGATTTATTATAGACAGTAGATTGACCATAGTGATCATCTTCCATCAACTGCGTTATCACTCCATAGTGATCATCTCCCAAATTTTGTCAATGCCTTTAAGGGCAGTTTGGTATTTGGAACCCATGAAGAACTCAAGCTATTATCCTTAGGTTTCTTTATTTGGGTCCAAGAACTAAAACACAATTAAAGTCTTGGATCAGATTTTCTGGAAGTCTGTCTCGTGCCACCTCATTTTTTTCATCCATCTAAAAAAATACTGACCAAATTGCATGTTAAGAACTTAGACTTCCCTTTAATAAAATGTGGGTCCCAGTAACTTCTCCAATGCTTTGTCCATTTTTGTTTTTCACACCAAATACAAGATGTTGGTATACAAAATTAGGAACTCAAAGAGCAATGTGGTCCCCACCAGACGAATTCTACTAAGTTATATGACTTATTGGGTTCTTCAACTTCTTTAGTAGTTCTATGAGTTATACAAAGTTATAAGACTATTATGTGATACCCACTCAATGAGTTCTACCAAGTTATATGAATTCTTTATGTTATTTAATTTATAACAATAGTTCTTTAAGTACCTAATTTTGTATGTCAAGATTTTGTGCCTTGTGTTGAGAACAAAATTTGAAAGGTTAGTGAGACCCATATTTTATTAGAGTCAAGTCTATGTTTCGCAACTCCCATGCAATTTGGTCAAGACTTGAGATGAATGAAAAATATGAGGTGGGAGTAGGGCTGTCAGTGGGTCAAATTTGTATAAAGGCCAAACCAGACCCGAATCATATACGGGTGTTAGTTTTGACATCCAGACCTGACCTATTGTAAATTTATTAAAAGGAAAATAAATCTCATATCTAGATAATGGATTTCAATGAGTGTACCTCCACACAATTAAACACACAACCAACCAACTAACCAAACACAAGCTTTTATATATATATATATATATATATATATATATATATATATATATATATATATAGTACCTCTTTTTGGGTTTCACGTATTGTACACAAACATGACCAGAAATACATTCGGATTTTAATGTTTACATCCAAACCAACGTCGCAGTATCGATATCGAACCCTCTCTAGTATCGGGATCGGCGGTATCGGAAGTATCGGCAATTTCGAATCGTTGTATCAGATTTTTCGGAATCGGAAAGCAAATAACTATTAAAAAATTATTATAACTTAGAAAAAAATATTATATATATTTATGCATAATTTGAAGTATTTTATGTCTTACTTTTAGTACTTTTGAAATTGAAAGAAATAATAGTCACCCCTTGCTGATTGGTTTGCCTACAATAAAAAAGTTTTCTTCATTTATATGCTTTTACGACCTTCCTATTCTTTTACACCCTTGTTGATCGGGTTTTTTGGTTCAATTTTTTCTACCGAATTGATTGTTAAAGAGATAGCCAACGTCGATATCGGTCAGTATCGGTTTCAGATCGGGACATGCCAAACTATATCGGTATCAGCTGTATCATATTGGTATCGATCGATACTACAAAGTATGATCCAAACGTGAACTTTTAGTCAAGAGTCAAGATTTGGGTCGGATGATCCATTACCATTAACAGGCCCAAGTGGTACACAAAATACTTGGACCCAAGCAACGAACCCAAGGATAATAGGTTGGGTTCCTATGAGTTCTTTCTGGGTTCCAAATACCACAGAGTCCCTCAATGACCCTATTGTCTCCAATCTCCCCTTTAAACAATCTTTTTGAGTGATACATTAAGGCCTCGTTTGGTTCGCGGAATGGAAGGGAAAGAAAATCAATTCCTTGGGATTTCCTTTCCTTTGGAAAATTACAATTCTCATTGATTTTCATTTCCAATGTTTGGAAATGCCAAGGAATTTGGAAAGGAAAGTGAATACTTCAATGTGGGAAAGTGATTCCTTGCTTGGATGGATGGAATCACTTTCCTTCCTAATTTTTCTTCCATTGAAAATTACTTTCCTCCTCAATTCCTTTGGCTCCCAAAGGAAAGTAATCACTTTCCTTTCCCAACCCGATGATTCCGCGAACCAAACGAGGACTAATTTCGAAAGGAGCATCTTGGTGTTGTGGTAACCCACTAATATAGGGTCTACGGAGGGTCAAGATGTATCATGTATATAGCCAATTAGAGTTGTCAAGTGGGCCGGGCCTGGGCCTCTTGGGCCCATGAACTGTAGCGGGCTGGGCCGGGCTATGGGTGAAAAATCTCAGCCCAGCCAGCACGTGACCCACGGCACGGTGGGCTTCGGGTCGGGCCGGGTCTTGATTGGCACAAGGGTTCCTTTGAACTTTCCTTTGGGCCGAGGTTTGTGCCAATTATTTCAGCAGAGAGCTTAAAATAAAACATACAAATAAAACAAGTTCGCAAATAAGGGGATATACACTTCATCTATGATGATGAGTCCCAACACTCAAGGACATGATACAACTCAGTGAAATATTGAGCAAAGAAGGATTCACAGAAAGTAAAATCATATTTAGTCCGGCTATTGGAAGGATGTACTTCCTCATCCAATAGGTGCTTCATGAACAAAAAAACTACTATAGGCAAATATTAATTGCCATCATGATCTCTAGGCCAACCATAATTTATTACAAAACGGAGACCGATCAAGCAAACACCTCTAACATTTTGGCTTGAAAGAATTGAAACGAAGTCGAGCTAGCGAGAAATCATGCTTCATCATTAGACGACAAGACTTGAAACGTGCCTGAAACAAAATATACACAGTATTATCAAATCTAAGACATTTGATCTAAGTGCTCCCTTTATTATGGGCCGCGGGGGGGGGGAGTCTTGGGCTTCGGGCCAGTCCGGGCCGGGCCTATATTATGGGCCGATATACGTGGCCCGGCACAACCCAATATACGGGGCCGGGCCGACACATGGGCCAATTGACAGGTCTACAGCCAATTATGGAGAATCTGTTTCCAAAACAGGAATACACATCCTCCAAGATTCAAGAACCAAGCTTCTGTTGCGCTAAATTATTCCCTAGTATACATGGAACATTCTGAGCCAAAAATCAAATATGCCTCTTACCCTTTGTCAATTTTCAAGATGTACACTTACCAAGTGCTTTCATATAAATAAAAGGGTTTTCTCCACCCTCCATTTGACCGTTCTTTCATGTAAGATTTATCTTAAGATTTAATTAAACATGATAAAACATTTATGCAAGGCTCTCTATGATGTATGAACTTTAAGATCTTCCCACTTGTATTCTGTCATAATCTATGATTCCTTCATATGTTAAAGCATGCATTAACAACCAAGTTACATGGGTTCCACACTTGGAAGCACGAACATGCCTAAATGGGTGCCTATGTTTGAATCCGATACGAATTCCTGTAGGGAAAGATCTCATTCACGTCACATTTGAATCTGTACAAGTACCAATGAATTTGTCGATCGACTCTCCATGGACATGGCCAGATTCGCGGAGGAGATGTCGGATACTGCAAAAGAGATGCACCTACCTTGCTTTGTTGTCGCCAGCCACCGCTCTCGCCTCTGGAAGTCATTGCCGCCCTAGTTGTTGGACTAAAATGGAGAGAGGGACACTTTGGGAAAATAAACCTAATTCTTATATGTAACTTAATTTATGTGTTCAGGTCAGGTGCCAACCAGTATAACTATACAACTACATGTTGGCACCTGACCCATACCATGTCTTAAATTACATAGAAGGGCTCGGATTAGGGTTTATTTTCCCTTATTCAATCTTCATCTCTCTGTTTCCAATTTCTCTCCACATCAACCAAGCATGGCGGTAGCATCCGTCCATCATCAACAACAGTGTTTTCATTATATATATATATATATATATATATATATATATATATGAACAAGTTACGTTAAACAAGTTGCTATACAAAGAATATTCATGTCTAGTCCTTAGCTATAAATACTAAAACCATTTACTAGTGATCGAGACCCTTTTGAGCAATGGGCAAATTTGAGCTACCTAGGTTAGTATCCTTCAAGTTTTTGCCTAGAAAAAGGCATTTATACAAAATCATGGTAACCTACGTTGTAAGGATACAAACGCAACATGATATAGACACGATGACACGGAAATTGCACCTATTTTGGTGTACTTTGGAGTGTCACCAGTGTCCAATACGTGTCTAACACGACATGACACAGACACGTTCGGATTTTTGGAGCATCCGTGCCTTCCTAGGAAAGAACAGATACAATTGTTTATATCAAAAATAGTAAATTATAAATGATTAAAAAAACCAATAACATGATGATATCATATGTGCATGTCCTTCATTATGTGAACTGATTTAACTAAAAAAGGGTGAGTCGTGAGACTATTTATTTCTGAACCATGGACAATTTTGAGGTAGTTTTTATTGCTACTTGGTGTAAAGGGCAAGAACATTTACCAGTGATTGAGAGCTTTCCGAGCCTCGGGCAATTTCGAGGTACAGATGTCTCCCTAAGATGTTCACCTGAACCCGTACATACAAGCAGATCATCGTCATTGACCACAATGAAGATGCTGTTCTTGTAAAACCTGAATTACAAAAATCCTCACCAGTCAATTGTTAACAAACTAAAATCAAATGATACACAAATAATCTACATCACATACATACTCAGAATTTTAAGCTTCTCCCAAAGCTCAAGCTTCTCTTTGGGTGTGAGACTGCTGGATTGGCCTTTGCCCTGAATCAACTTGTCCGTCAAATGTGAGAGGTCTAAATCCTCGGATATCCGGAACCGCAACTGGTTCATTGCATACGGTAGTGTGGCCGTATCCGATACTCTCTGAATGTTCTCAAAATGGGCTTGCAATCTAACCACCAAATAATTTGGAATCAAAAGTGGGTAAATAAAATTAAGGGGCTTTGCATGTATATCCCTTAAAAATTAAAATACTCATTCTTGCTAGTATACCCCTATAAAACTCCACCCCCATTTTTTTTTGCAAAGCTAAATTCCTTAGGATCTGTATACATCTATTATACTTATCAGAGGATTGAGATCATTTATCTTATATATGATTTTTATGAAGTTGACAACACAAACAAGACAAAATGGTAAGAAAACTAAGAAGAAAAGGGATATCGTCACTGTATCACCGTTAACAGTTGCAAAGTAGTCTTAAAAAATAAGTGATGGCAAATATAACGGCCAATTAATGGGAGGTACAACTTGCTAACGGCCAAATAGTTGATGGTATTTAGTTGCTAATAAAAAAATTCAAGGTACTTAGTTACAAAAATGTGATAGCTCAGGGTAATATTTAGTTGCAAAATGTGTTAGTTAAGGGTATTTAGTTGCAAATAAGCCATATAAATATACAAACAAGCGATAACAACAAGAATACTCATTAGTGTAGCCTTGGGTTTATTTTCTAAGAAGTATATTCTTTAGCTTCATAAGCTTGAGCTAGTGAGCCCAAAGAGATCTGGCAGTGAGCTTTTTACTTTTTTAGGAGTCAAGCCAAAAGAAGCTTTGCCAATAGATCGGACCAATGACACCCATAACTAATTAAAACTGGGGCCTAGAGGCAGAGATGCTTCGTATAAAAATAATACATATACAGAAAAGTTGCTAAGTTAGGGGGGCCATTACCCCCGCCCACCACTCCTGCCATTACTAATCAAATTTGATCACGTAATCATATTAATGATATCTAAACATTGTTATTATATCTGTTATATGCTCTAATCTTGGACATTTTATCATGTGTATTTGATCAATGCCTGTATTTACTCAAGATAAATGTTTATAAAATGGCATCCATGCAAGACAGGTATACATGCTGCTATTTATATCTGTTACTGATCATAATCGTAGACATCTTATCATGTCTATTTGATCAAAAACTGTATTTAATCAAGATGAATGCACACAGGTTCATGCATACTCAGAAAACAGAATATATGCAAAACATTTTTCTCTTTAAGGATAGATATGCAATTATAAAGAGGTCTATACATGTACATGTTCTAATCTTAGACATTTTCAAATTGTGTTTTATCATAGACTATATTTAACAAACCTGCATATGTGCACGCATACACTAAACAAGGGCATCCATGCAAATCGAAGTTTTTTCAAGCTCATGTGTACAATTAGACGTTTGACAAGGGGGTATATGTACTGCTATTTGTATACATTACTGATTCTAATATTAAGACATTTTATCATGTGTATTTTGTTACAGACCATACTTGACTGAGATTAAGCAAAGATTAAGGGAGATATACAGAGTTGTGACAACTTTCGAGGATAAGTTCTAACAACTACTGAAGAAGTTTATGAGCCATACGAGAGTAACTGAGCAAAGATTAAGAAAAGAAACTAGAGTTTCAGAAAATCAATTTGGATTTCTGGGAAGATCTACTATGGAAGCCATTCATTTATTAGGAAGATCAATAAAATTATTTAGACCGGAAAAAAAAAATCCACATATGGTTTTTATTGACTTAGATAAATAAATGAGACTCGTCATGCAAATATGGAAGAAAGCAAGCAGGTTCTTAGTGCGGTTAATCCTACCAAATGCTTTACATGAGAAGAACTCAAGAAAAGAACCAATAAAGGCTTCTGTTATTACTTCAACCACAAAGGGTACTTATGCAGTTAATCCTACCAAATGTATTGTGATGAGAAGTGGCACAAAGGGTACTTTTGCAAGCAAAGGAGGCTTTTGATGATTGAACCGATGCAACAAGTAGAAGAGTTTGAGGAGGTTGATACCGATTCAGGCCTAACAAGTATGAAAAACGATGGTATTGTTGAGCCACTTACGCTTACTTTTTATGCCTTAGCTAGTTATTCCAACTCCAAGACTATGCGAGTTGCCAGATTTCTTCAGTGACGACATATAATTGTCCTCGTTGATACCCGGTAAAAGTAATACTAACAATTCGAGAGATTAAAATTGCTAGAAGACTTACATATGCCATTGAACCCTGTGAAATATTTGAAGCGAAGGTGACAGGTGCTAGAGTTTTGGTTTGTCTCAGCACGTGCTACATGGTCAGGCTCATCATGCAAAAGCAAAAAAACAATTGTTAATTTCTTCTTGCTTCCATTAGAAGACTATGGCGTGTTCGTGGAGATTGAATGGTTGCAAACCCTTGGAGATATTGATAACGTGGTCATGGAAAATGTTTTTTGTTGCTTAGGAAGAAAGTTTAGGAGTTTGATTTGGTTACTTCCCTACTTTTTATTAGGGTTTGGGGGTCTATAAATTGTAGATGCCACATAACTTTTGGGATTATCAAAAATAATTTTAGAAAACAAGACTTTCGTCGTTAGGAGGCCGATCCCCTCAGAGACATCAACCTTAACTTCTTTTCTTCACAATCCTCTCGTCTATTTTTCTTTATTTTCAAAAAAAAAATCGAAAGATAAGAATCGAAAATGTCGAAATCGCAAGAAAAAGATATCATTACTGGGCCTTGATGAGCTCGTCGAACTCCTGCGCCTTCTCCGACTGCTTCTCCAGCTCGAGCACTCTGCTCCGGTGGGCATGGTAGAGCTTGTAGAGAGCGTATCCACCTCCCACCACTCCCAGCGAGACCAGCAGCTTCCTCTTGTGCCTGGCCCAGAGAGAGCTCAAGTACGCCATGGCCGAGCTCAGTGGAGGCGCGGGGACGCGGGGGATCCGGAATTTGGGGGAGAATCCATCTCAATTTGGGTCGCAATTTAGGGCTTGGGAGTGATTCTATGGAGGGTTTCGAGTTAGGGTTTGGGGAAAATAAAAGAATTTGCGGTTTTGGTGACTGGCTTACCAATAGAGGGGAGGATCTTTGGAAGAAGCAAACTGTAGTTACTAGTGACAGCAAGACGGGTTGTGTTTGGTTCACTCTAACGTAATCAGTAATCAAAATACAATTGGATTTATAATGTAACTGAGTTTGTAATATAATATAATTATAATTATATTATCATATTTGATTGAAACATGTAATTAAATTATACAATGTAATATCAATTATATTCAAGTGTTTGGTTTAATATGTAGTCTGATTTGGTTCGCGGAATCATAGGGATGATGGAGTTGGAAAAAGAAAGTCATTACTTCCCTGTATTTAGGTGCCAAAGGAATTGAAGAGGAAAGAAAAATGATTCTCAATGGGAGAAAAATTAGAAAAATTTGATTTCATCATCCAAGCAAAGAATCACTTTCCCACCTTGAAGTATTCACTTTCATTTCCAAATTTCTTGGCATTTTCAAACATCGGAAAGAAAATCAATGAGAATTGTAATTTTTCAAAGGAATTGATTTCATTTCCAGTTTTTTCACAGAATCATAGTGTTGGGAAAGAAAAGTCATTACTTTTCTATGTTTGGGTGCCAAAGAAAGTGAGAAGGAAAGGAAAATGATTCTCAATGGAAGAAAAATTAGAGTCGAAATGATTTCATCCATTTAAGCAATGAATCACTTTCCCACCTTAAAGTATTCACTTTCCTTTCCAATTTTCTTGACATTTTCAAACATCAGAAAAGAAAATCAATGAAAATTGTAATTTACCAAAGGAAAAGAAATACCAAAGAATTGATAAAATATTATTTATATTAATAAATATATTGTCAAAATTATTATTTATATTAATAAATATATTGGGCATCCAAATAAAATAAAATATCACATCGTATTATCATGTAAAAAAGTAGAAAAATAATATTCATAAACTAGAACATTTAATACTCTATTACATCTCAAAAAAAGTATCAAATAACCCAATAAAATAAAACATCACATCGTATCATGTAAAAAGGTAGAAATAACAATGACATAAAATAGTTATGAAATCAAATTTATATTATTAATTAATCTCTTAATTAATAATTAACATGGCCATTGATTATTATTTTGACGAATATATCCTTGATATTTATTTATTTTTGCCAAACTTATCATTTATAGTTAAGAAGAAAAAAATATGTATGCAACACAAAACATACTTAAAATTATGTGTAAATGTATATAATTTTATTTACTATTCTGTAAGAAAATGGAAGCCTTTACTAGTTTTAAATACAGTAGTTTGCTAAAATATCCCTACAAATAACTCAAAATGAACTCAACTAACATCTAAGTCAGCTATGTGAGCCCTTGTACACATCTCCTGCTATAAAAATAGACATCCTCCTGAACCCAATTGGAACCATTTCCATAGGGAAATGCTATGCTTACAACCAAAATTGGTTGTAAGCATTACAACCATCTCCGTGGCGTTCATTGATTGGGGGAGAGGGGGGACTGGGTGGGATAATGTTAGCAGGGGATGGGTGTGTGTTGTAAGAAGTTGTAAATATTTGATAGTAAACTTAGCATTTTCTATTTCCATAATATCACAAACTCCTCTATCTCCCCCCATCAAACTCTTCTCTCACCTCCTCTATAGATGTCGACCGCTGTAATATTCCTATTTTAAAGCATGTATTTGACTGTATTTCTGTATTTGGAGAATTTAATTTTGGGATGTTTTTAAAATTTTTATTATTTTAATTGGAGGTGAATTTTCCCTATTATTATTATGGTTACCATTTATTTGTTGTTCCTAATCTACCCCTCCCAAAATATCCTTACCTACCCCCCACCCTCTCTCTTTCCTCTCTCACTCTCTCCTTCCTGGAGAAGCCTCCCCTCCCCCAAAATCCCTCTCTCTGAACCCCTCTCTCTGCTCTCCCTCTCTCCTCCCGATCCCCTCTCTCCCGGCCTCCCTCTCCTTCCCAACCTCCTCCGCCGCGACCACCACCCTCGCCGCCATCTCCTCCACCAGCCCCTCTCTCCCTCGAGCTCCCTCTCCATCTATCCCCCGCGTCTCGCCCGGCCAGCTCCGTCGTGGCCACCACCACTCCCGGCGACCACCACCTCGTCGTCGTCTCCTCCTCCAGCCACCACAGCTGGCCCCGCCTCCAGCCACCACCACTGCCTCCCTCCATCTCCGGGCGCCGCCGCCTCCACCTCGTCGTCGTCTCCTCCACCACTTCCACCGCCTTGGCAGCCACCGCCATCGACCTCCATCCTGACTCCACCACTTCTGGCGACTGCCACCACCACCGCTCTCCTCTCTCTCTGACCTCCCCTCCGTCGGCGGCCGACCACCTAGCCGAGCCCCGCCAGGACCCCCCGACTCCTCCGCCACCCTCATCCCTTTTCTCCGGTCGTCGTGCTCGGGGACAATGCGAGCCTCGAGCAGCGGGACGCCCTTGGGCCCCGCGCTGCTCGAGCAGCAAGCCCCTCCCGGACCGTGTGCCATTCTCGAGCCGTGTGCTCCTCGGGCCACGTGCCTCGGTGCGCACGCTGCCTCGAGCAGTGCGCTGCTCGGTCCGCGTGCACCTCGTTTTACGCACCTTGGTTTGTGTGCGCCTCGATTTGCGCGCCTCCTCGGTCTACGTGCTGCCTTGGGCAGCGGGATGCCTCGAGCCTCGCGCTGCCTCGAGCACCGTGCCACATCGGTTTGTGCACCGCCTCGTTTTCTGTGCCTCAGCCTTTGTGCCTTTCTTGATTTTTGTGCCACACCGATTTGCGTGTACGCATCGATTTGCGTGCCGCCTCGGCTTGCGTGCCGTATTGGACTCCGTACCGTATCGATTTGTGTGCACACATCGATTTGTGTGCCGTATCGATTTACGTGCTCCTTGGACTTTGGGCCGTCTCGATTTACGTGCTCGCCTCGATTTGCGTGTCACGTAATTCGTGCGTCGTTTCGATATTCGTAATTTCTCGATCTACGTGCATGTCTCGATTTACGTGCACGTGTTTTTCGCTCGTCTCGATATTCGTGCCACCTCGATTCTCGTGTGCGTCTCGATATACGTACACGTCTCGGTTTGCGTGCCCGTATCGATCCGCGTACCTCGGTTTTCGTGCCAGATCCCGGCACTGCTTGCGGGACCCACACGGTATAGCCTCCTGCCATCCCCTGTGATTTCTTCTATTATTTTATTGTTGGTACTAATGATTGTTTATTGTGTGTTCTGAGGACCTCGATTGGCGTGCCACCTTGGATCGCGACTGCCGAAGACTTGCTTACCTAGCCGAGCCCTCTAGGCAAGTATCCCTTGCTCATTGACGGCTCTTGCCATCTCTCCTGTATTTTATTGCATTTAATTTATTGTAAATGTATAATCATGATTAATGTAGCTTAGCAGTAGAACTGCCATGGTAACTTAGGATAGTTTGGCCCGATACCGGGATAGACCGTATCGGACAACTCGGATGGGTCATCCACACCTCCGAGGACACGAGCACGACTCACATGTATGGATTGTCCCCATATGCCCCGTGTCCGACTCGCGGCCGGGTAGCGGCTTTGGCTGACCTTACTTGAGGCTGTGATTGATTGTGCGTGGGTTAGATTCATGGACATGTGTTGTAGTGCGCCCTGCGAGGCGGTTGTTTTATATTATGCATGTTGGCTTGGCGCCCAGTACGTATTGTAGCGCTGCTGGAGGCCGGGACTTAGTGGTCTCGGGTTCGATTGGTTTCCAGTACGCATCGTAGTGCTACTGGAGGCCGAGACTTAGTGTTCTCGGCTATCGACTTGTTCCCAGTACGCATCATAGTGCTGCTGGTAGCTGAGACTTAGTGTTCTCAGCCTACGATTCTGCGATTCTGCGGCGGGTTGCGCCGAGTGGTTTTAGCCCCAATTCGCTGGGAGCTCCTGTCCAGAATACAGAGGAGACTCTGTCGGATTCTTCCAAAATTCCCGATCGGAAATTTGGTTCGAAGGACTGGGCAGAACCATTCCTTTGGTTTGCTGGACTGGGCTCGTGCCTGTTCACCTTGGTATAGTATACCTGATCCCATTGCCTGCCAGGTAGACTCTCGACTAGATTAGTCGCCTAGCGTCTTGACATGTCTTGTCCGTCGGATAACGTAAGGAGAACGGTTCCACTCGGGAGACGGTCTGCAACCCTGGTCCTTGTTTGGTTTAAGGGTTGTGGATTTGCTCCAAAGTGGTCCATGTAATCCTTGCCACTTCCGGCGGCGTTTATTACCGGACTCTTGTCCCCTGACCCTTCATCCTAGGGGTTGTCCTAGTCTGTCAGATAGAGCTGACAGTTGTCCTATGTATTGGGAGATGTGACTTGTGGATATGACTGAGGATTGAGTATTATGGAGAGTACGATCTTGGGATATTGACTTGGTGGATCTATGTGGATTCTTGGATTTTGGTGATTTCGAATATTTCGTGGAACGAGGAGAATATCGAGGGTATTATTATATGATTTTTACTCGACTTCCCAAACGCCCAAACCTGGTACCTTTGTGTATTCCGTTAGTTGGGAAACCTGGTTTGATTGCTGTGTCTTGGTAGTTGAGGGGCTTGTTTTCTAGTGGCTTGTGATCATTGACTTGGAGGATTCTTGTGAGTCAGAGGGCCTAGCATTGTGAGGGGAATGAACTTGGTATTTGGTGGTTGTCTTTATTGACGTGATATTCACTCCATCATGGATGGAAGACTCTTGCTAGATTGATCTGGTGGATGGACCGACTTGATGATTTGAGCTGTAGGTTCCCATGTGTACTTGACAGGCTATTATAGTAGAGATTTTGATCTTGTACCCGACTTGATATCCATGTCACGATTTGGGCATGTGACTGATAGGGTTGACCTTGTTCCTGGTATTACACGATGACCTGGACCTGTCTTGATTCTTGATAGTGGCCCGTAGAGGTGCACTCCTGACTAGCACTCTGGACTTGACAGTAAACTTGGCATGTATACTCTTGATTCTTGATAGTGGCCCGTGGTGGCGCACTCCTGACTAGTACTCTTGACATGACATGTTTACTCTTGACCGCTGTTGCGACAGCCAGTTCTGACTTGCTAGGCATGACCCCGTCTTGACACCGTGGTTGATTTCTCTTGATTATGCTTGTATAAACCACCAGTCCAGTCTTGTCTTGCATCATGTCTAGGACATGGATCCTTGAGTACCACAGTCAGGGATCCATAATGAAACTGACTAGGCTAATAACTAGATTAATCATGTAGTTCATAGGGACTTCCCAGTGACCTGTTGCTTGTCTGGCCCCGGCCCTATGTATCTATATATATACTAGGGATTGTTGCTATCCGTCGAGATGAGCGCATTCTCAGCCCTCCGTCGAGTGTGGAACTTCTTTAGGGCACATGTATCTTACTGCAGTGTGCCTGCTATATCTATCTTTTTCTTTTGCTGGAGCCATTCGGGTAGTAGCAAGCAGGAGCTGGACTTTGAAGTCTCATTGCATCTTGTTAGTAATTAGGCCTGTGATAACCCTAGTTAGCTAATAATAGCAAGCCGTAGGCATTGTGTGGCCGCTTGTCCTTCTGTGTCGTTTGGCTTGTTGCCTGTTAGCCAGCTGATATTGATTTCCAGCTGGCAATGCAGGTGTTAGTGGATGCTAGGAAGATTGTGATTGTGTTAGCTTCACTATACTTGTGGATTGTTATCGTGCGTTGGTACCGCACGATCCCTCACCTTTATTTACTGTTTTTAGATGTTATTCTTGTCATATTTTATCCTGCTGGTTTTCTTCGCCCGTCCTTGAGCCTTCCTTTCTGGTACTTGTTGCGGTTGGCCTGACCAACCCTGGATTGTTCCCAGATTATCTGAGACCGACCCGGTGGATCTTCCAGACTTGACTTGGAGGGTGTGCTTCAGCTCCCGATCATACTAGGAACTGTGGAAAGGTATACTTGTCTACATTATTATCCTGTACTGTAGATTCCAGATTTTTATCTGAGTATTTCCTGCTTTCCATATGATTATCTCTCTTGATGTTGTTTCATTGTGACTTGCCTGGGGACATAAGATCGGATTTAGGCCATAGATTGATTGTATGCTAGGATACCCAGCAAGACTTGACAGCCGTCATCGCCGTATAGCGTATTCGTACCTTATACGGTGTAGCTGGCCTACGTCCGTCCCCGTATTTCGGTACTGGAGCGTGACATGGTTTTAGTGGTGGCCCATGCAGGTCTCGTTTTGAGATTTTGTTGGGTATCACATGATTATTGATCTCAGTCCACTATTCCTTGGTATTCCCACTTGTTATACTTGTCCTTCGCTCCCTTGAACCTGTGAACTGGTCCTCATCTCCACTTGGACCTATCTTGCTTGGCCATGTCTTATTCGTGTTATCTACCTCTGATCCTTGTTTGATAGATATGATCCTATAGTTGGTCATGTCGATCACCTTATTTGATGAGATGTTATCTTATCTCCATTATTTGGGTTACATGATTATTTATCTTGGGTTCTGTACTCTCTACCAGTGTTTCGCCTTGTTTGATTTCCTGTTATCTCTTTCGTGCGTTGACTTCGTGTTGACTTAGTATCACTATCGTCCTCTTCGAGCGTTGGCTGGATTGCTGCGGACTGAAGACTTCCTCTGGACTCTGAGATCGGATATTTTGACATTTGTTGAATATCCTGTGGGTAATCTTGTGTCATTTCAGCTTCGTTGATTCTGGATAGTTCCGCACTCATGATTATCTATTTCATATATTATTTTGATTATAGATATACTTTGTATACATTATATTTTAATGAGAATTCTTGGTTTGGAGTATTTTCCTACGGATATGGAGTATTTTTCTAGAAAAGCTATATTGTGGTTATTATTGAAGATATTTTTGGATGTGTGTTATGATTCACCTGGATTTTGGATTTTGATGGTTTTCTAGGACTCATTATATTGTTAGAGATTTTGTGATTTTAGCGATTCGGACATTTGAGTTGTAGATTTGATTTATTTTGGGTATTTGTCAAGAGTGACTGGATGACCCTAGTATACATTGACGGCGAGGTAACGAAAGTTACAGCCGCTCGATTATAGTGCCCTGGTGCATCTTTTGCAGCCATTCCGGATGGCATGGCAGGGATGATCATGACACACTTTTTCGGATATTCGGAAACTACGGTCGTCGGTTTGAGACAAGTATCCTTTATTTTATGATTTTGTTGATTTCCGTGTAGTGGGGATTTTAGGTTTTGGTATTGTTTTCGGTGCTTTGTACTTGTTTTGATTTATGGAGTTATTTCGTGCATGTGAGATTTTGACCTTCGAGATTCCTTGGTATTTTGGATTTACCCTGAGAGTTGACTTGTGTAGCTAGACATTGTTTTCTTGATGTTTTCACAGTAGGATTTTGTTCATTTCTTGTTATCTTACTTGATTTCTGTAAGGTGGGTAGAGTTTTCATGGCATATATATATATATATATATATATATATATATATATATATATATATGTACTAGTTTTGAAAACCCTACTTGATAATTTTGAAATTTCGAGGACGAAATTTTTGTAAGGTGGGTAGGATGTAATATTCCTATTTTAAAGCATGTATTTGACTGTATTTCTGTATTTGGAGGATTTAATTTTGGGATGTTTTTAAAAAATTTATTATTTTAATTGGAGGTGAATTTTCCCTATTATTATTATGGTTACCATTTATTTGTTGTTCCTAATCTACCCCTCCCAAAATATCCTTACCTACCCCCCACCCTCTCTCTTTCCTCTCTCACTCTCTCCTTCCTGGAGAAGCCTTCCCTCCCCCAAAATCCCTCTCTCTGAACCCCTCTCTCTGCTCTCCCTCTCTCCTCCCGATCCCCTCTCTCCCGGCCTCCCTCTCCTTCCCAACCTCCTCCGCCGCGACCACCACCCTCGCCGCCATCTCCTCCACCAGCCCCTCTCTCCCTCGAGCTCCCTCTCCATCTATCCCCCGCGTCTCACCCGGCCAGCTCCGTCGTGGCCACCACCACTCCCGGCGACCACCACCTCGTCGTCGTCTCCTCTTCCAGCCACCACAGCTGGCCCCGCCTCCAGCCACCACCACTGCCTTCCTCCATCTCCGGGCGCCGCCGCCTCCACCTCGTCGTCGTCTCCTCCACCACTTCCACCGCCTTGGCAGCCACCGCCATCGACCTCCATCCCGACTCTACCACTTCTGGCGACTGCCACCACCACCGCTCTCCTCTCTCTCTGACCTCCCCTCCGCCGGCGGCCGACCACCTAGCCGAGCCCCGCCAGGACCCCCCGACTCCTCCGCCACCCTCATTCCTTTCCTCCGGTCGTCGTGCTCGGGGACAGTGCGAGCCTCGAGCAGCGGGACGCCCTTGGGCCCCGCGCTGCTCGAGCAGCGAGCCCCCCCGGGCCGCGTGCCATTCTCGAGCCGTGTGCTCCTCGGGCCACGTGCCTCGGTGCGCGCACTGCCTCGAGCAGTGCGCTGCTCGGTCCGCGTGCGCCTCATTTTGTGCACCTTGGTTTGTGTGCGCCTCGATTTGTGCGCCTCCTCGGGCACCGTGCCACATCGGTTTGTACACCGCCTCGTTTTTCGTGCCTCGGCCTTTGTGCCTTTCTTGATTTTTGTGCCACACCGATTTGCGTGCACGTATCGATTTGCGTGCTGCCTCGGCTTGTGTGCCGTATTGGACTCCGTACCGCATCGATTTGCGTGTACACATCGATTTGTGTGCCGTATCGATTTATGTGCTCCTTGGACTTTGGGTCGTCTCGATTTACGTGCTCGCCTCGATTTGCGTGTCGCGTAATTCGTGCGCCGTTTCGATATTCGTGATTTCTCGATCTATGTGCATGTCTCGATTTACGTGCACGTGTTTTCCGCTCGTCTCGATATTCGTGCCACCTTGATTCTCGTGCGCGTTTCGATATACGTGCGCGTCTCGGTTTGCGTGCCCGTATCGATCCGCGTACCTCGGTTTTCGTGCCAGATCCCGGCACTGCTTGCGGGACCCACACGGTATAGCCTCCTGCCATCCCCTGTGATTTCTTCTATTATTTTATTATTGGTACTAATGATTGTTTATTGTGTGTTCTGAGGACCTCGATTGGCGTGCCACCTTGGATCGCGACTGCCAAAGACTTGCTTACCTAGCCGAGCCCTCTAGGCAAGTATCCCTTGCTCATTGACGGCTCTTGCCATCTCTCCTGTATTTTATTGCATTTAATTTATTGTAAATGTATAATCATGATTAGTGTAGCTTAGCAGTAGAACTGCCATGGTAACTTAGGATAGTTTGGCCCGATACCGGGATAGACCGTATCGGACAACTCGGATGGGTCATCCACACCTCCGAGGACACGAGCACGACTCACATGTATGGATTGTCCCCATATGCCCCGTGTCCGACTCGCGGTCGGGTAGCAGCTTTGGCTGACCTTACTTGAGGCTGTGATTGATTGTGCGTGGGTTAGATTCATGGACATGTATTGTAGTGCGCCCTGCGAGGCGGTTGTTTTATATTATGCATGTTGGCTTGGCGCCCAGTACGTATTGTAGCGTTGCTGGAGGCCGGGACTTAGTGGTCTCGGGTTCGATTGGTTTCCAGTACGCATCGTAGTGCTACTGGAGGCCGAGACTTAGTGTTCTCGGCTATCGACTTGTTCCCAGTACGCATCATAGTGCTGCTGGTAGCTGAGACTTAGTGTTCTCAGCCTGCGATTCTGCGATTCTGCGGCGGGTTGCGCCGAGTGGTTTTAGCCCCAATTCGCTGGGAGCTCCTGTCCAGAATACAGAAGAGACTCTGCCGGATTCTTCCAAAATTCCCGATCGGGAATTTGGTTCGAAGGACTGGGCAGAACCATTCCTTTGGTTTGCTGGACTGGGCTCGTGCCTGTTCACCTTGGTATAGTATACCTGATCCCATTGCCTGCCAGGTAGACTCCCGACTAGATTAGTCGCCTAGCGTCTTGACATGTCTTGTCCGTCGGATAACGTAAGGAGAACGGTTCCACTCGGGAGACGGTCTGCAACCCTGGTCCTTGTTTGGTTTAAGGGTTGTAGATTTGCTCCAGAGCGGTCCATGTAATCCTTGCCACTTCCGGCGGCGTTTATTACCGGACTCTTGTCCCCTGACCCTTCATCCTAGGGGTTGTCCTAGTCTGTCAGATAGAGCTGACAGTTGTCCTATGTATTGGGAGATGTGACTTGTGGATATGACTGAGGATTGAGTATTATGGAGAGTACGATCTTGGGATATTGACTTGGTGGATCTATGTGGATTCTTGGATTTTGGTGATTTCGAATATTTCGTGGAACGAGGAGAATATCGAGGGTATTATTATATGATTTTTACTCGACTTCCCAAACGCCCAAACCTGGTACCTTTGTGTATTCCGGTAGTTGGGGAACCTGGTTTGATTGCTGTGTCTTGGTAGTTGAGGGGCTTGTTTTCTAGTGGCTTGTGATCATTGACTTGGAGGATTCTTGTGAGTCAGAGGGCCTAGCATTGTGAGGGGAATGAGCTTGGTATTTGGTGGTTGTCTTTATTGACGTGATATTCACTCCATCATGGATGGGAGACTCTTGCTAGATTGATCTGGTGGATGGACCGACTTGATGATTTGAGCTGTAGGTTCCCATGTGTACTTGACAGGCTATTATAGTGGAGATTTTGATCTTGTACCCAACTTGATATCCATGTCACGATTTGGGCATGTGACTTCTTGTGACTGATAGGGTTGACCTTGTTCCTGGTATTACACGATGACCTGGACCTGTCTTGATTCTTGATAGTGGCCCATAGAGGTGCACTCCTGACTAGCACTCTGGACTTGACAGTAAACTTGGCATGTATACTCTTGATTCTTGATAGTGGCCCGTGGTGGCGCACTCCTGACTAGTACTCTTGACATGACATGTTTACTCTTGACCGCTGTTGCGACAGCCAGTCCTGACTTGCTAGGCATGATCCCGTCTTGACACCGTGGTTGATTTCTCTTGATTATGCTTGTATAAACCACCAGTCTTGTCTTGCATCATGTCTAGGACATGGATCCTTGAGTACCACGGTCAGGGATCCATAATGAAACTGACTAGGCTAATAACTAGATTAATCATGTAGTTCATGGGGACTTCCCAGTGACCTGTTGCTTGTCTGGCCCCGACCCTATGTATCTATATATATACTAGGGATTGTTGCTATCCGTCGAGATGAGCGCATTCCCAGCCCTCCGTCGAGTGTGGCACTTCTTTAGGGCACATGTATCTTACTGCAGTGTGCCTGCTATATCTATCTTTTTCTTTTGCTGGGGCCATTCGGGTAGTAACAAGCAGGAGCTGGACTTTGAAGTCTCATTGCATCTTGTTAGTAATTAGGCCTGTGATAACCCTAGTTAGCTAATAATAGCAAGCCGTAGGCATTGTGTGGCCGCTTGTCCTTCTGTGTCGTTTGGCTTGTTGCCTGTTAGCTAGCTGATATTGATTTCCAGCTGGCAATGCAGGTGTTAGTGGATGCTAGGGAGATTGTGATTGTGTTAGCTTCACTATACTTGTGGATTGTTATCGTGCGTTGGTACCGCACGATCCCTCACCTTTATTTACTGTTTTTAGATGTTATTCTTGTCATATTTTATCCTGCTGGTTTTCTTCGCCCGTCCTTGAGCCTTCCTTTCTGGTACTTGTTGCGGTTGGCCTAACTAACCCTGGATTGTTCCCAGATTATCTGAGACCGACCCGGTGGATCTTCCAGACTTGACTTGGAGGGTGTGCTTCAGCTCCCGACCATGCTAGGAACTGTCTACATTATTATCCTGTACTGTAGATTCCAGATTTTTATCTGAGTATTTCCTGCTTTCCATATGATTATCTCTCTTGATGTTGTTTCATTGTGACTTGCCTGGGGACATGAGATCGGATTTAGGCCATAGATTGATTGCATGCTAGGATACCCAGCAAGACTTGACAGCCGTCATCGCCGTATAGTGTATTCGTACCTTATACGGTGTAGTTGGCCTACGTCCGTCCCCGTATTTCGGTACTGGGGCGTGACAACCGCCGAAGATGAAGAGCCCACAGCCACGCATCTCGATCGCGACCGTTCGATCCTGTCACGACCCGTACCCAGTGTAAGGGTTCAAGTGCGTAACAACGTCCAGCCTACGCCGCAGAATCGGCGGTAGAACGATGTTCTAGGTCACTATCTAACAACAACTCACGCAATTATATAGTGTACTTGTCGTAATCTCAACTCCGAATGGAGGACAAGTATAGATATAATGAAGCTCAATCACAGTCTAAGCACGATAAGATAACACAGAAGTTTATAACTAAAGATTAAACAACAACAACAAATATAAGCTACTAAATAATAATATCTCAAACAAACTCAATATCTCAAGTTATTACAATTAAGTTCTAAACATGAAAACTAAACCAAGTCTACTAGCTAGTCTCTCGATCACTCCTGAGAGTCGGGGCCAAAGGTAGCTAATCCATCTCCGGATCCATAGCAAGTAGGACAAGTGTCCTCAGGGCAAATATCAGTAATATTTTGTCAACGTATCCAGTCAGGATTGGAACGAGCACAACTCATCTAGAAATTCCAAGTAAATGGCAAAGACTATAAAGCAGTTATAGACATTTATATTGATGAACATAAAAGTTTTATACAGGTAATGATGTAGAACAACAGTTAAAGTACAAGAGAAGATAATATAACGAATCAGAAGATCATGGCAATGAAGACTGTAAATAAAAGCTAGCTAAACTAGAGTAATGTGATATAAGTCCAGACAGTACAATGTAAGTCAAGTATAATTCCAATGTGAGTCCACTACAAGATGAATCCAGTACAAGATCAATAAGTCGAGGGTGAGTCCTACACATGACACTAATCAGTGTGTTTCAAAATACCGAGATCGACATGTAAACGGCTATAGGTAATACGGCACATCGTACACCTGGCCAAGTATGGGATAGCTAGCTTTCTAATATAAGTCCAAGGGAATAGTTCCAGTATTTGGAAATGTTCACATGTCTACTCAAATATTTTTCCGTCCAATAAGTACAAGTGAATCCATAATCCGACACAAAAGTAAGTACAAGTCCAGCCAGCACATGATGTTGCCAGTAGGTGTTTCCAGTGTTGGTTCAAGTAATGGAGCCAGACATGTAAAAGGTGAGTGTCGTATGCAATTATAACACCCAGTTTTTCCAAATGAGGGTAATTTTGAAATTTTATGATTTTAATCTTTTAATAATGATATTTAAATCATGATATAATTTTTGGTAATTTTTAAATTATTTTTAAAACTATTTTAAATCATGACTTATGATTTTGGTGTTTTGATAGTGTAACACTAGAGACAGCTTAACCTAGAGCCTAGCCCTGTGATTAGGGTGTTTCATTTATCATTGCCAGTTTGAGAGTATTTTGTCTTTTTTTATTTAATTAAATTTAATGTATTATTAAGAATGGTGTGATTTTAATATTATTTAATTGATTGTCATGTATTGTGATTAGCCTAACTTGGTTTGGACCCAACCTAGATTAATCATAGCTAGTCTTAGCTAACCATGGTTAGTGTTAGTTAGTATTAATTATATTATTAGAATTTTTAGTGATTTTTAGTATAATTGTTTTGGTGCTAGTTTTGACTTTGACTGGTGTTGACTTAGGAGACTGTCCTAGAGGCTAACCTATGTCATGACTACTTGGTTAGGTTAAGTAACCTTAGCTTGACCTAAGTTAGTGATGATTAACTCATTAGATTTAATTTGGAGAAATTAGGATTTAATTTGATTAGGAAATGGCTTGTGGTTTCACAAGTCATGACTTGTGACTTAGCCTTGAAAGCCCAACCCAACACTAGTGCAACCTAACCCTAGCCCATTTCAGCCCATGGCTGGCCACATAGGGATTCCCCTCTATTTAATCCCTCCTAGAAATTAGGGCTAGCCTCCATTAGGAATTATTTGCAAGTTTGGAAAGAGGTGAGTCTCCATCTTCCTTAATCCATAGAAATATCTATTTAACTCCTTTTTCACCTAAATCAATTGCATTAGGTTCTAAAATTAGTCTACTTGCTGTTGGTATTGAGTATTTTCAAGGAAGAATCAATTTGAAGGAATTTGGTGGCTTGAGGAACCACTTTCATTTGGAGATTTTGAGCCTTTGCACATCAATAGGTAAATCCTAATTTACACCATGAAATTACTATTTTATTGCATTTCTAGGATGCCCTAGGCCTACCCTAGCTGTAGGACTAGCTAACCCTAAAATTCGAGTCCATTACGTGTCCGTATCGGACACGTATCAACCCATGTTTATAGGTGTTTGACGAAATGCCCCAAAGGGCATTTCGACCTGATTTTAGGAATGTAATTGAATAGAAAATTAGGTTTTGATCTCGCTTATGAGATTCCTGTGTACTGAGCGTGTTTTGGTGTCGTGTCGAGTCACCACGGACACGCGGACACGCGGTTGCACGCGCGCGCGCAGGCAGTTCCTGGCCCTGCTGCTCGTGGCTGTTTGCTCTGTGCACACGCCACTTCGACACACGAAACTCGACACACGTGTCGTACTCGTGACTGACACGGGGTTCCCCAAATGGCATAACCCCTCGTGTCATGTCGGACACGGAATCACGTGTGCACGAGTGTGCACTGTGCGTACGCAGTACTGTGTTTTGGTTCTCTGTGTTTATTTCAATTTTAAATGTTTAAATTCGTATTTAAACTTGCTAATTAGATCTATATATGATGTATAATCTCTGTTAGAATTAGTTGGCATGTTAATTTAGGTTTTGATGTGGTATTTGAAGTTGTTTGGGTAATTTCATTCGGCTGAACACTGGTTCTGATACGCAGGGACTGATACTGTTTTATTTCCATTCCTAAACCATTTAATTCCTATTTTAAGAAATGGTTCACACTGTTTAATATCCCCACATGATTGTTAGTTTATGTTAGTACAATGTTATATTTGAATTAGGCTTTGGGTTATAAATGAGAATTTGGCATTTATGTTGGATTTCGAAATCTGTTCACTAAGATTGGGTTCCTTCCTAATATGAACTAGAAATTGATTTCCTTTCCTTAGTGATTATTGGTTCTCCTTTACTGATTTGAAGTTAGCCATTTGATTAAATATTTGTGTTGGGTTGTGTATTGATTAAATGCTTGGGAAGTTCACTGTCAGAGGGTATGGAAAGAACTGAATTTGTTCTCAATGTTAACTGCTTCATTCCTTAACCTGTTATATCATTCCTATCCCTGAGATTTACTCATTCCAAGTTATTAACTGTAATTGAACCGAGCAAGTACCTGAGAATGTGATTTCTTTCTGAGATTTGAAATGATAAGTAGACTGAGTTTCAGATTCTATTAAACTGGGGTTTTGAATGAGAAAACCCCATTGTCAACTGAGATGTTAATACACATGTGAAAACTGAGACCTTTTCCCTATTACCTATCTCACATCACTGCCATTGACACTCTATGTATTCACTGATTCAGGATTTCCCTCATGACACTCTCAAGCCTAATATACACACACACACATGCCATAGCTCACACACAAGTACCTAACACACACACACCCCCTCATGTATCTCACACACACACTCTTGCACTCTCTTGATACACACACACACAGGTTTGCTATTCACTGTTTTCAGGATATTATATATCATGAACTTCACTGTTTGTACCACATTGCCCTATTTTCTATTCCTATTTCTTCACACCCTCATGTCACAGTAACATACATGCTTACATGAACATTCATCCTCACTCACACACACATATACACAAATACACACCCTTGTATCATACTGCCATATCACCCTCTATTGACACTTTGCTACACACACAGAAACACTACACTACCTCACCATCATATGGCACTGTCCACACACATTTGCCCACACACTTTAATTCCCATTAACAAACACACATGTATTCACCACTAATTGTCATGCTCTCACTACACACATGCCATGTCTCTCATGACACTCTCACTAACCCCACACTTTGAACCCTCTAGCCTAACACACACACACATGAGCACAAGTGTAATATGTACATGTATAGAAATTGAGATGTACATTATATATATATATATATATATATATATATATATATATATATATATATATATATATATATATATATATATATATATATATATATATATATATAATGTATGTGTGATAGGTATATAATAGTCTATATGCCCATGTGTATTCTATATTAGCATTATATAGCTATATCAATATGTGTATCCTATATTAGAGTATATTATATATTAGATGTATTTGACTTGTGTTATGTGATTTATGGTGGGCTTAGGCATGGTATTGCCTAATAGCCTATGGCCTATATGTGTGTCTGCTTGACTAGTGAGCCTAGATTAGACTTGTGTAGTCTTGTTAGAACCTAGAATGCCTTGTTAGACCTAGAATAGACTAGTATAGACTAGTTTGACTTAGGTTGACTTGGTTGACCTAGTTTGACTTCTAGGGTTGACCAGAGTTGACCAAGAGTTGACTTTGGCCTAGATTAACCTAGATTCATGTAGAATACATTGTAGTGCATCTTATTACCATTCTGGACTTGTTGTGACTTGTGTTGTTCTAATAGGAGCCAGACACCACTCCTCGGACAGTATATATTCTCCAGATTCTCAGGTTACAGGCGAGTACATTCTCTGATCATTTCATATCGTGTTTAGGATTATATTTCCTGCTTTAGATTACTTTACATGATGCTGACACGTTGGAAACACAGATTAGTACTATATGGATCTGGTTGTGCGATGTTATCCCCCTTAGCGGATACATCGGGTATTCGTGTTCGTGTACTTTATCGTGAACATCGTGTACTCCTTGTATTTGTGACATTCATGTACGAAACGTGTGAATCGTGTATAATCATGTATTCACATGACCTTCGTGTACAATAACATAACTTAGCTAGATCCTTGTGTATTGATTGGGGCGGGGGAGTAGAAGTGGTTATGTATTCAATCCAGTAGATTACTCGTGTACAAACCTCTGTAGATTACTCGTGTACAACATCGTGCCGTCTACATAACCATCTCGTGCTCTGAATCACTAGCACTGTTAGTTCTCTATATATTGTAGCTATTTACTTACAGTCACTCTCTTTTTATCATGTTATTTCTTCGGATCCTGTATCTTACTCTCTAGCATATTTATATTTCCTAATCTGTTATGATTTTGTTGAGATGTACTGTACTCGCTCCTGTCCTGACTGGACCTTTTGAAAATTTTACAGTGAATGATGAGGCTCTGGTGTCTACCCCTCTTGGTGCAGCATTAGACATCACTAGTGACATGGACCTACTAGCAGGGGATGACGCTCCTTAGACTAGGATGTCTTTACTTTTCTGGATCACTGTATAAAGATTCTGAGATATTTTGGGATATGTATTTATTTTAGACACTTAGAATTCTGGATTGTATTTCTGTGCTTTCATTCTGGATATTTATCTATCTATCTTCATCCTGTTCTACCTTAGTTGTGATTGAGATATATTCTGTTATGTCACCCCCATTCAGGGAGTATAACTGTTTATTACCTTTAACTGTTAGATGTTGTGACCTAGGACAGCGTTCTACCGTCGACACTGCGGCGTAGGCTGGGCGTTGTTACGTGCTCGTACCCTCACAGTGGGTGCGGGTCATGACACGTTTTTAGTGGTGGCCCATGCAGGTCGAGTTTATGTAGTGGTATTCGAACTAGAGTATCACTACAGCCTGCAGTAGGATTAGGATATTTTTGAAGGTACTCAATCACAGTTAGGACTCCTTGAGAGATTTCTGGGACGACCCTTGAGAATCTTATTTAAACTTTAATTTGAAATCTTTTCCCTTGTTTGTTGCTCTCACTCCTTGATTATTGGATTTGATTTTGTTGGATCGTTGTTGATTTTGATTTTCCTATCGAGATGAATTTTAAGGCCTGAGTTACGATATTTTCTGATAACATATGTTGACGGGAATACAGGGATGGTAAAACGTCTACTTGATTATGGAACCTGTAGTTTATCGCAGCCATATTAGCTGGCGTGGCAGAAACATAGGGACCTGACTTCGGATGTACATATCTTGATTATGAGATTTGGAATTTCTCGCAGCTATACTAGTCGGCATAGCGAAATTTTCAGACGATATGATTGTAGAGGTGCATACCCCAGTTATGGAATCTATCGTTTATCGTAGCCTTGCTTACTGGCATGGCGAGGACTCTGAGTAACATAATTTTGGATAGACGCATATGATTATCAGATTGTATCTTGAGAAGGTTTTTAAACATATCATCTCTATCGTACCCTTCTATTATTATAAATTATTTTTCCAGCATCAATAACTTAGGAGTAGGAGTATGAGTAGGGATAGCTTAGCTGTTATTATAAATCTAGTGTAACTTCTTGCTATGAATCGATGATTTTTGCTAGACCTCAACTTGGATTTGATATTATAGCTCTGGTTTCAAAATGGTTCCTTTTTTTAAACAGATAAGCAGAACAGATTTTATCATTATTTTCTTCTTACCATTATTTCTTGTATTATCTTAAAATATATATATATATATAGTGGACACAGATACTTGCCTGACACGTATGCATGCTACACTTGATTACCAACCTATCTAAATGCATATTAATATGTATGATATTAATTTCTCAAAATCCTAATATTTTTAATATAGTACAGTATCAGTGACTAGTTCTCTGTTTTCCAGATTAAATTCGTAAATTAAATGTAAATTTCATGTTATTAGTCGTTGTTTACATCACTGTACATGTATGTTATATACAGGGTTTCAAGTTTTACAGAAATTGGTTGAGTTTTGTGTTTGAATTTGTCAAATCTGAGACTGTGTGCATATTAACCCTTTAAGCCTGAATTCTAAGTGATTAGTCAATTTGCAGTTTTTTTTTAAATGTAATATTTTGAGCCGTATACATTATTGTATGTAGGGATATAATGTTAGGTTTCATACTCTTACATGTTAGGTTGTGGTTGTGGTAAACGTTGGGTTGGTTTTGATGTTCGAATTTCTCCAAAATTCTAAAAATTGAATACATGTTAACATTTTTACATTGCTTTCAAATGTGTAGTTCAATTTTGGATTAATATGTAATGTTGAACTAAACTGAATGATTGAACCCTTCATTTCAAGTTTTAACCCATGTACACTTGACACTCTACACTAATGTTCACAACTGCCATGTAAACCTAACCCTTCATCTCCATGTTATGTTCATAAATCTATATAGGTATATATATATAGTTTATGCATACATGTTATAATGTATATAGATACATAATTAAATCTCTACCTCTCTATACATATAGAGATACATATATATATGGTTAGCCATGCATGTTATGAGTAAATAGCTTGTGCCTTGTAGACTGCTTAACCAATATGCCATGAATAGTGTAACTTGATAGCTATAAGTTGAGACCCAAATCCTCCTATACACTTTCATGTATATTTCACACACACAAACCACATAACCCTTACATAATGCTATCTTTTCCCTCTCTAACACACTCTCTATACATATATCGTGATTGGATTTTAATGCTATTGACTTTCGTTCCTTAAACTTTTGATTTTGATTTTTTTTTTAAATAGTACCCCTTTATAGATGATTAGTAGTTATCTTATTTTATTTTGATAATTACCAAGTTTTCAGATAGGATGGTAGACTGCCGTACAGCCTTAATGATTGTTGTGTTTTATCCTTTCCAGTATGGCACCCATGACCCGAGCCTGTCGCCTGAGAGTAGTTGCAGCTACTGATAGTGTGCTTCCACCTCCTATTGCTCAGGAGGTAGTGACCCCTCAGGCTGACCCAAGGGTAGTGGCACCTCCCGCCATCGAGGAGGTGTTAGCATCCTTACCAGAGAGTTTCCCTCCACCACCTGTTACCCAGGAGAGAGCTGCAGTCTCATCTGAGACCAAGAGTCCTTCCCCGTCTCCTCCTCTGCCTCCAGAAGCGCGGTACCCCATACCATACCCTCGGCATGTTTGTTTCCTGACGGAGCTCAGATATCCAGACTTCTCCGGGATGTGTTGGAGACACAGAGAGTTCAGGCTGAGATCCTGAAGGAGCAGGGATGCGGGATCCAACTGCTGTGGGATTTGGTACATTCAGGAGGAGAGCCTAGTTCTAAGAGGCCGATGAGCAGTGTATACCCAGAGCCCCGTGAGTACCCAGACTATCAGCCTAGACCAGCCTACCCAGTACAGACTCCTGTTCAGCAGAGGCCAGCTGAGAGAGTGCCTACCTGCACCTTCTGTAAGAAGCGTGGACATGTTTGGGGCTACTGTAGGAAGAGAAGAGGGGTGTGCCTGTTATGTGGGTCAGCTGCACACAAGCTGCGAGACTGTCCTGCTGCACTTATCCCCGCCAAGACTCTGCCTTCGGGAGGGAGTTCCAGCCACCAGACCTAGTTGGAGGTGAGTCCTTGACCTATATCTTAGCCAGTCTTTGAAAATTGCTGCACCCTACCATATTGTTGTATGTTTTGATACCTTATGATTGCTCTTGATCTAATATGACTAGAATGGCTAGATGAGACCTCAGACTGATACCACTTACCAAAATCCTATATGTTATCCTTCCAATTGCATGATTTAGATAAGTTCTCTTTTGACCTTGATTGTTTGGGTTTGACCTAGAAGGGGTACGATCATCTTAATTTCGAGGACGAAATTTTTCTATGGTGGGTAGGATTGTAACACCCAGTTTTTCCAAATAAGGTAATTTTAAAATTTTATGATTTTAATCTTTTAATAATGATATTTAAATCATGATATGATTTTTGGTAATTTTTAAATCATTTTTAAAACTATTTTAAATCATGACTTATGATTTTGGTATTTTGATAGTGTAACACTAGAGACAGCTTAACCTAGAGCCTAGCCATGTGATTAGGGTGTTTCATTTATCATTGCTAGTTTGAGAGTATTTTGTCATTTTTTTTATTTAATTAAATTTAATGTATTATTAAGAATGGTGTGATTTTAATATTATTTAATTGATTGCCATGTATTGTGATTAGCCTAACTTGGTTTGGACCCAACCTAGATTAGTCATAGCTAGTCTTAGCTAACCATGGTTAGTGTTAGTTAGTATTAATTATATTATTAGAATTTTTAGTGATTTTTAGTATACTTGTTTTGGTGCTAGTTTTGACTTTGACTGGTGTTGACTTAGGAGACTGTCCTAGAGGCTAACCTAGGTCATGACTACTTGGTTAGGTTAAGTAACCTTAGCTTGACCTAAGTTAGTGATGATTAACTCATTAGATTTAATTTTGGGAAATTAGGATTTAATTTGATTAGGAAATGGCTTGTGGTTTCACAAGTCATGACTTGTGACTTAGCCTTGAAAGCCCAACCCAACACTAGTGCAACCTAACCCTAGCCCATTTCAGCCCATGGCTGGCCACATAGGGATTCCCCTCTATTTAATCCCTCCTAGAAATTAGGGCTAGCCTCCATTAGGAATTATTTACAAGTTTGGAAAGAGGTGAGTCTCCATCTTCCTTAATCCATAGAAATTCCTATTTAACTCCTTTTTCCCCTAAATCAATTGCATTAGGTTCTAAAATTAGTCTACTTGTTGTTGGTATTGAGTATTTTCAGGGAAGAATCAATTTGAAGGAATTTGGTGGCTTGAGGAACCACTTTCATTTGGAGATTTTGAGCCTTTGCACATCAATAGGTAAATCCTAATTTACACCATGAAATTACTATTTTATTGTATTTCTAGGATGCCCTAGGCCTACCCTAGCTGTAGGACTAGCTAACCCTAAAATTCGAGTCCATTACGTGTCCGTATTGGACACGTATCAACCCATGTTTATAGGTGTTTGACAAAATGTCTCAAAGGGCATTTCGACCTGATTTTAGGAATATAATTGAATAGAAAATTAGGTTTTGATCTCGCTTATGAGATTCCTGTGTACTGAGCGTGTTTTGATGATGTGTCGAGTCACCACGGACACGCGGTTGCACGCGCTCGTGCACATGCAGTTCCTTGCCCTGCTGTTCGGGGCTGTTTGCTCTGTGCATACGCCACTTCGACACACGAAACTCGACACACGTGTCGTACTCGTGACTGACACAGGGTTCCCCAAATGGCACGACCCCTCGTGTCATGTCGGACACGGAATCACGTGTGCACGAGTGTGCACTGTGCGTGCACAGTACTGTGTTTTGGTTCTCTGTGTTTATTTCGATTTTAAATGTTTAAATTCGTGTTTAAACTTGCTAATTAGATCCATATATGATGTATAATCTCTGTTAGAATTAGTTGGCATGTTAATTTAGGTTTTGATATGGTATTTGAAGTTGTTTGGGTAATTTCATTCGGCTGAACACTGGTTCTGATACGCAGGGACTGATACTGTTTTATTTCCATTCCTAAACCATTTAATTCCTATTTTAAGAAATGTTTCACACTGTTTAATATCCCCACATGATTGTTAGTTTATGTTAGTACAATGTTACATTTGAATTAGGCTTTGGGTTATAAATAAGAATTTGGCATTTATGTTGGATTTCGAAATCTGTTCACTAAGATTGGGTTCCTTCCTAATGTGAACTGGAAATTGATTTCCTTTCCTTAGTGATTATTGGTTCTCCTTTACTGATTTGAAGTTAGCCATTTGATTAAATATTTGTGTTGGGTTGTGTATTGATTAAATGCTTGGGAAGTTCACTGTCAGAGGGTATGGGAAGAACTGAATTTGTTCTCAATGTTAACTGCTTCATTCCTTAACCTGTTATATCATTCCTATCCCTGAGATTTACTCATTCCTAGTTATTAACTGTAATTGAACCGAGCAAGTACCTGAGAATGTGATTTCTTTCTGAAATTTGAAATGATAAGTAGACTGAGTTTCAGATTCTATTAAACTGGGGTTTTGAATGAGAAAAACCCATTGTAAACTGAGATGTTAATACACATGTGAAAACTGAGACCTTTTCTCTATTACCTATCTCACATCACTGCCATTGACACTCTATGTATTCACTGATTCAGGATTTCCCTCATGACACTCTCAAGCCTAATATACACACACACACATGCCATAGCTCACACACAAGTACCTAACACACACACACCCTCATGTATCTCACACACATACTCTTGCACTCTCTTGATACACACACACACAGAGGTTTGCTATTCACTGTTTTCAGGATATTATATATCATGAACTTCACTGTTTGTACCACATTGCCCTGTTTTCTATTCCTATTTCTTCACACCCTCATGTCACAGGAACATACATGCTTACATGAACATTCATCCTCACTCACACACACATGTACACAAATACACACCCTTGTATTATACTGCCATATCACCCTCTATTGACACTTTGCTACACACACAGGAACACTACACTACCTCACCATCATATGGCACTGTCCACACACATTTGCCCACACACTTTAATTCCCATTAACAAACACACATGTATTCACCACTAATTGTCATGCTCTTACTACACACAAGCCATGTCTCTCATGACACTCTCACTAACCCCACACTTTGAACCCTCTAGCCTAACACACACACACATGAGCACAAGTGTGATATGTACATGTATAGAAATTGAGATGTATATATATATATATATATATATATATATATATATAT
The DNA here is from genome assembly GCA_029216955.1 of Iris pallida. NCBI lineage: Eukaryota > Viridiplantae > Streptophyta > Magnoliopsida > Asparagales > Iridaceae > Iris > Iris pallida. The sequence goes on along the minus strand of JANAVB010007175.1, from coordinate 12,079 downwards.
ATATATATATATATATATATATATATATATCATATGTATAATATACAATGTATGTGTGATAGGTATATAGTAGTCTATATGCCCATGTGTATTCTATATTAGCATTATATAGCTATATCAATATGTGTATCCTATATTAGAGTATATTATATATTAGATGTATTTGACTTGTGTTATGTGATTTATGGTGGGCTTAGGCATGGTATTGCCTAATAGCCTATGGCCTATATGTGTGTCTGCTTGACTAGTGAGCCTAGATTAGACTTGTGTAGTCTTGTTAGAACCTAGAATGCCTTGTTAGACCTAGAATAGACTAGTATAGGCTAGTTTGACTTAGGTTGACTTGGTTGACCTAGTTTGACTTCTAGGGTTGACCAGAGTTGACCAAGAGTTGACTTTGGCCTAGATTGACCTAGATTCATGTAGAATGCATTGTAGTGCATCTTATTACCATTCTGGACTTGTTGTGACTTGTGCTGTTCTAATAGGAGCCAGACACCACTCCTCGGACAGTATATATTCTCCAGATTCTCAGGTTACAGGCGAGTACATTCTCTGATCATTTTATATCTTGTTTAGGATTATATTTTATACTTTAGATTACTTTACATGATGCTGACACGTTGGAAACACGGATTAGTACTATATGGATCTGGTTGTGCGATGTTATCCCCCTTAGCGGATACATCGGGTATTTGTGTTCGTGTATTTTATCGTGAACATCGTGTACTCCTTGTATTTGTGACATTCGTATATGAAACGTGTAAATCGTGTATAATCATGTATTCACATGACCTTCGTGTACAATAACATAACTTAGCTAGATCCTTGTGTATTGATTGGGGCGGGAGAGTAGAAGTGGTTATGTATTCAATCCAGTAGATTACTCGTGTACAAACCTTTGTAGATTACTCGTGTACAACATCGTGCCATCTACATAACCATCTTGTGCTCTGAATCACTAGCATTGTTAGTTCTATATATTATAGCTATTTACTTACAGTCTCTCTCTCTCTTTTTATCATGTTATTTCTTCAGATCCTGTATCTTACTCTCTAGCATGTTTATATTTCCTAACCTGTTATAATTTTGTTGAGATGTACTGTACTCGTTCCCGTCCTGACTGGACCTGTTGAAAATTTTACAGTGAATGATGAGGCTCTGGTGTCTACCCCTCTTGGTGCAGCATTAGACATCACTAGTGACATGGACCTACTAGCAGGGGATGACACTCCTTAGACTAGGATGTCTTTACTTTTCTGGATCACTGTATATAGATTCTGAGATATTTTGGGATATGTATTTATTTTAGACACTTAGAATTCTGGAATGTATTTCTGTGCTTTCATTCTGGATATTTATCTATCTATCTTCATCCTGTTCTACCTTAGTTGTGATTGAGATATATTCTGTTATGTCACCCCCATTCGGGGAGTATAACTGTTTATTACCTTTAACTGTTAGATGTTGTGACCTAGGACAGCGTTCTACCGTCGACACTGCGGCGTAGGCTGGGCATTGTTACGTGCTCGTACCCTCACAGTGGGTGCGGGTCATGACAGCAATGGATCCAGTAATATCAATCCGTGTTTGTAACAAGAATCAAATAGAATTAATTAGAAATGAAATATAGTAATCGACAAGTAAATGAAAGAACTATCAGAGAATGTACTCGCCTGATACCCTGAGCGACTGATGAATATAGATGTCCGAACCGGAGTTACAATGTCCTAATTAGAGCAATATAGGTTATGATGTGTTTAAAATATAATAATTGAAGTTATAATACAATCTACATGATTCTAAGTTAATCTAGGTCAAGTATATGTTATTCTATCCTAATTCAAGTCATAACCACCTATATCAACCATAAATATATATACCATACTCTACCTTAGTCTATTTGGTAAAACCAAAACCTAGATATCCCATTACCTATTACTCTAGCTAATAGGTAACCCTCAATCTTAGATAAGTTATCATACCTCTATTGATAGGTAATACCTTAACCCTCTATTTATATATATATAATTATGTATACCCCTTTCTAAATCCCTCTCAAAACCTAGGATGTGAACCAAGGTTTCACATCAAAGCTAACAATGGCCTAAGGCCAGCTCATCACTAAATCCTAATTCATACTTACCAAACCAACCTCAGATACTAACACTTGCCACATACAACACTCCAATTTACCCCCTACAACACTCCAATTTACCCATAGGTCTATGGTCAAATGATAACCCAATGGCCAAAGCCAAATGGCCATACCCTTTTCTTGATACAAGGCCAGAAATGGAAATGGACTCACTGATCCTCTCCCTCCCGTGTCATCGCAGCGGTCCAAGCCTGACGGTGGCGGTGCTCGACTCATCTCCTTCCTTCTCCAGACCTTGGTTATGGCATTGACGCTCCTCCTCTTCTTCCTCTTTGCGGGCATAGCCGTTATCATTCTCATCAATCTCTTCATTGCAGGCCAAGCGCTCCGTCGTCGTGCCGTCATCATGGACTCCTGGTCCAAGCTCCAGCTCAATAAAATAGAGTGCGGCGGCAACAACGCCCTCAACTCCTTCCTCTCCCAGCGGAGGGGGCGGCAAGGAGGGGCTGTAAAAATTTATGCTTTTTTTTCTCCTCTAATCGGATTTTTTAAAATTGAGAATTTGTTAAAAGGGTAAATATAGTTAAGAATCCGAAGATGTAATGTGATTAGGATTACATAGGTTTTGTAATGTAATTGATTTAGACAGAAAATGATATAATGTAATCAAGTTTGAAATCACGATTACATTACATATAGAGAAAAATTGTACGATTACGACGTAATGCCAATTGTATTACATTGTCCAATCCAATAAACCAAACGGACCCTAGGTATGACCGACTTTGGGCCGGGTGGCAGGCCTGGTTTGGAAGCAACTGTTGTTCAAAACGCACTAGCTTTTTAAACAACTTTTCATCTATTTTTAAAAGAGGGTTTGAAATTGAACTAGGTTTTAAATTTATTTTTCATAAGCAGAGATGTTACCAAATGATTCACTCTCTCAAAATAAAAATGTACATAGTCAGACCCGTCAGGTATCATTATTTTTATTGTTTAAAAAAAAGAACTAATTTTTACAAAAAAAAAACATGTTTGGTAAGTGTATTTATGTTTTTGTTTTTGGAAATTACAAATATTTATTTAAAAATAGTAAAAGCGAAAATATTTTTATATATCATGTTTTATAAACAAAAAAAAGGAAAAGATAATAAATACAATTTGGATGCAATTGGTATGTAATGTTTTCTTACGGAAAATAAATTAACTTAGTACTTTTATTGCTTATCAAACATATTTTTTTATTTTTATATATGTCAAATATGTTTATTTTTTCATAAAAGAAGTGAAAACAATTTTTATTTTTATTTTTTTGAAAAAAATAGATAAACAAGGCCAAAGAAATTTACATTACATTTGAAATTCAAACCCTATAGTTATAAAGTAATCCAGTTGGGTCATACTGGATTTGAGATTGCTTTCTAATTCTCCTTATTTTTTTCTGAAAAATGTTGGAAAGTATTGTAAAGCAAAGAAATGGAGATAGAAAAATGGAGGAATTGTTTCTTCATTCACTTTTCTCAATCATCTTGAGAAGAGTCCTTTATATAGGCTTACAATGGAGGTTTAACATCATCATGATAATTAAAGGAGAAATGCTAAAAGACATAAGTTATGGATAACCAAATGTCATAGGTTATAGATAACCAAAAGACATAGGTTATGTACACCAAATAATAATATGAATTATCCATATTTATAACACTCCCCCTTGGATATTCACCATTAATTAGTTGGTGGTGTATGCGCATTTGTTGCCTCGGTAAAACCTTACTAAGAAAATCCAGTGGAAAAATCTTAGTCAAGAAAAAAGAGTACAACGCACAAAACTCAAAAATATTCTTCATGAGTCATACTCCCCCACGATATAATGGATTTGCTTGACTTCGTTTAACCACTTTCGTCCTTTGGAGCTTATGTGCATAAAATAATTTTGGTGGAAGTTGCTTATTCGATCTCCTTTGATGAATCCCTCTCGGAATTGTGTAATGCAAGCCGTATTTCTTTGAATATTATTGTAGGCTAATCTGTAACTGTGAGTAGTTGACAATTTACTCTTATGTGATGAATGATTGATCGTAAGCACATACTTTCTCTTGTTGCTTCTTGTAATGCAATTAATTCTGCATGGTTAGAGGAAGTTGCTATTGAAACTTACTTTATTGATAGTCAAGATATAGATGCATGGTTATTAATAAACACATAACCCGTTTGGAGCAATCCTTATGAAGATCAGAAATATGTTTGAGTCTGCACAATCAACTAGACAAAACTTGTTAGTGGAATCATATAAATAAAATAATCTCATGCCAGTTGTTCCACAAAAATATCTCAATATGTGTTTAACTATATTCAATATGTAAGTGGAGGTAGTGCAGAACTATATCTAGAAAATAAATTAACAAAAAATGCAATATCTGGTCTTGTGCATTGGATAGATATAGTAGTGCTCCAGTAGCACTTAAATACGATATTTTTGGACCAAGAACTTTTTTATCTTCTCTCTTTGGTTGTAATGGACATTTATCCAAATCCAACCTGCGTACAACCATCGGTCTACTTAGTGGATGTATTTTATCCACTATGAATCAGTTCAAAATTCTTTCAATATATCGAAAATGATGCACTAATATCCCACTGGAACTTCGTTCTATTTGCAAACCGAGACCAAGCTTTGTCTTTTTCCAAGTCTTCATTTCAAACTCATTCTTCAAATAGTTTACAGTTTTCTCTAATTCTGTAGGAGACCTGATCAGGTTTTATATCATCCATATATACTGCTACTATTGAGAATTCATTTCCGAATTTCTTAATGAAGACACATGGGTAAATTTGACTATTTTGTGTCACGCCCCGACTCGCCGAATCGGTCGCCATCTCCTTGACTCGATATAAATCGATCCCTACGGGTCGGGACGTGATGCCGTACAAGTCTTTAATGGACTTGCACAAGGCAAGGATGTGCAATTAGAAATTTCTTTTGACTCGACGCGTTGAAATTAAACAGTGCAGAGAGTTGAAGACGTAGCATAGGAAGAAATTTAGCTTTTCATTCATAAGCTTGCAAAGTATGTGCAAGGTTATTTTTACATTACATATGTCGTTGCGGCTACATCTTGAAACACAAAAAAAAACTCTCGATAAGCTTGCCCTGAAATAATCCTTGTCGTTCCATACATTCACGCCCCTTTATAGATTTGAACAAAGCCTTCGATCTGAGTTGGGCTTCAAAATACTTCAAAATAGAAGAGCTTCGTGCCGTCTCCCGTTCTTCAGCTTCAGGTCTAGTCTCGAGCTTCCGCAGCGCGCTCGTTACCTGGGGAGTTGGAGGTTAGCACACTTGCTAGTGGATGGGACGAACCCACTCGTCTAAACCGACACTGCTTATTAAGGATTCTAGCATACGAAGTGATCTTTCTATTTAGAACTATATGAATTGCAGTTGATATCGAAGGCACATTTTAAACGATAACACATAACCAATTTAAAGGCATTCTTACCACGGTCGTGCTCCTTTCCTGCACAAAATATACATGATACTTACCACATGCACAAGACAATAGGTGAGCATGCAATCTATCCTATATGCGGTCATTGGTGATATCGACACCATGAAGGATGATTACGTAGCCTTGCGACGCGCCCTCCAGTCCAGGTAGCGAGCCTAACTGGAGGTCTCGCAATGCCTCGTGCCGAAGCACGATTTCCATAATTTCCTCCTAGGCCGATTCGGTCCCAAGGCCCCGGGTACCGTCTCGAGGAAAGCTCACCTTGTGCACAAGTCGTCCTTGACCATGCGAATGTATGAGCAGTTTAATATGTATGAAGTAAATTGCATAGCGTAACCATTATCAAGTCACATAATCATTCCTACTCGTGCAAGGGTCTTTTTCTCCGAAACCGTACGTTCTGATTTAGCATCCCGTAGGCACCAAATTCTTCGAGGCATGATGTACCGCAACCAAGGTTTTCATCGTTGTGTTTTGCATGGCATAAAATATATTATATCTCTTTCTTAGAACTTTATCTTTTCTCTACTTAGTGTGAACCTATCGATTCGGAGTTTAACTTCTCTAGGTTGATATATTATCCCGAGCTCTTGATCTTAGTGGCAAACATACATCCCTTAGCATCATCGATTTGAACGTTGAACTTTAAGAATTTAGTTGGCAGGAAGGAGTAGAAAAGAAGGGGCCGAAGAACCACCCACCTAAGGAGATTGCGCCGAGAGTAGGAGAACGCTTCACGACGGTCAAGCGTCAGTTACACGAACTCCTGCAATGGCACGAGCATCGAATTAGAACCCTTCCTTCAATCCTTCCTTTGAAATTCCCAAAGACGTATTCAAAAATCGACGCGAAAGCACACTATCAAATCCACGCAACAATTCGTTCAGAAAGCCAAGAAAACCAATAAAACCAACGGCAGACGGGTTGCGTCGCTCTCTTTAGAGTTCCTTCGCCAAGACGTCGCCTACCGCATCTAGGACTTATTCCAACAGTAGTCGATCCATTAGTTGGAACGGTACTCATATCACTCGTCCAAATCGATTTTATTGATGCCATGGTTTTTTGTATACCAAACTCGTCGCCGAGTCAGACTAGCCATCTATGTTTCCGACCATGTCTGACTTGGCACGAGCCTATTACATAGTGCTTTGCCCCAATGGGAGCGGGGCACTACATAATATACCACTAAGAAAAAGTTTCGTCCTGAAACTTAAAAATAAGGGTCTGACCTTCGTCGGCGAAAAATGAAGGGTACTGCTCCTTCATCTCCGCCTCTAGTTCCCACGTCGACTCCTCAACGGAATGGTTGCGCCAGAGTACGCGAACCAAGGAGATCGATCGGCTCCGCAGGATCTTTTCTTTACGGTCCAAAATTTGTACTGGCTCCTCCGAGTATGATAGATCGGCGCGTAGCTCCAACTGATCGAAACTAACCACATGACTTGGGTCATACACGTACTTCCAAAGTTGGAAGACATGGAAGACGTCGTGCACTTCAGCCAGGACAGGAGGTACCGCGATCCGGTAAGCAACGGTCGCCACTCTTTCGAGGATCTCGAAGGGCCCTACGAATCTCGGACTCAGCTTGCCTTTTACTCCGAATCGCATGACGCCCCGCATCGGCGTCACCTTCAGAAACACATGATCCCCAACCAAGAACTCTAATGGTCGTCGACGAGTATCTGCATAACTCTTTTGTCGACTCTGAGCAATACAGAGCCTATCTCGAATCATGCGGACTTTCTCGACGGCTTGTTCAACTAGTTCTGGCCCGAGCACCTGTCGCTCCCCGACTTCGTCCCAGCAAATCGGAGATCGGCACTTTCTCCCGTAAAGCGCCTCGTAGGGAGCCATTTGGATGCTCGATTGATAACTGTTGTTGTATGCGAACTCCACGAGCGGCAAGTGCGTGTCCCAACTAGTCTTCAAATCTATCGCGCACAGACGTAGCATATCCTCCAGGATCTGATTCACTCTTTCTGTCTGGCCATCGGTTTGCGGGTGGTACGCGGAGCTAAGGTTCAACTTAGTGTCCAGTGCCGCCTGTAGACTCGTCCAGAAACGTGATAAGAATCGCCCGTCTCTGTCCGAAATGATTGTGGCAGGTACCCCGTGCAGTTTGACGATCTCGTCGAGATAAATCTGAGCTAATCGATCGACGCTCCATGATGCTTTAATAGCGATGAAATGAGCGGATTTGGTCAAACGATCGACAATGACCCAAATCGCATCATTCTCCCGCGACGTCTTCGGAAGGCCCATGATGAAATCCATAGAGATGTCGTTCCACTTCCATACTGGAATGTCGAGGTTCTGTAGCTCTCCGCCTGGTCTTTGATGCTCGGCCTTCACCCGTTGACAAGCCATGCACTGTGACACAAATGTTGCTACGTCTTTCTTCATGCCGTACCACCAAAAGGTCATGCACAGGTCCTTATACATTTTGGTACTCCCGGGGTGCAACGAGTACTTCGCATAATGGGCCTCCGTCAGAATCTCCTTTTTAAGTTCAGCATGGTTCGACACGCATATCCTCCCCTTCATCCGCGTCATTCTGCCCTCGTCCACCACAAAGTCGGTCGTCTTTTTCGTCGAAATCAGCTCGCACATCTTCTTCAGGAATGGGTCGTCCTTCTGTACGGTCTTTATTTTATTGTGTAAGCTCGATTCAAGGTGCAATTGAGCCAATCGTGCTCCATGGTAACGGATTCGGAGTTCGATACCCATCTCTGCCAAGTCTTGCTGTATGTTATGGTTGATAGACAAGCACCCAGCGAACATTCTACTCAGAGCGTCCGCTACGACGTTTCCCTTACCTGGCGTGTACTCGATAGTCAGATCGTAGTCTTTAATAAGTTCGAGCCAACGCCGCTGACGTAAGTTCAGGTCCCGTTGAGTGAAGATGTACTTGAGGCTCTTATGGTCCGTATAGATGCTGCAAGCTACACCATAAAGATAGTGCCGCCATAGCTTCAACGCGAACACAATGGCCGCTAACTCCAGATCATGCGTAGGATAATTCTTCTCGTGTTGCTTCAATTGTCTCGAAGCAAACGAAATCACCTTATCCCTTTGCATAAGCACGCATCCCAAAACCGTCCGCGATGCATCGCTAAATATTTGAAACCCTTCTGGCCCATCCGGAAGTGCAAGGATCGGCGCTGAGATGAGCCGTTTCTTCAATTCTTGGAAGCTCGATTCGCAGGCGTCGTTCCACTCGAATGCGACTCCCTTCTGGATGAGGCGAGTCAGAGGTGATACAATTTTGGCAAAATCTTTCACGAATCTACGGTAGTAGCCTGCCAAGCTAGGGAAACTTCGGATGTCGCCGGCTGAGGTAGGCCGCTTCCATTCGACTATTGCTTCAATCTTCTTTGGGTCCACCATGACGCCTTCAGCTCAGACAACATGCCCAAGGAACGTCACGCTGCTCATCCAGAACTCGCACTTGCTTAGCTTGGCATAAAGTTGGTATTCACGCAGAGTCTGCAGCACCGTCTTCAAGTGTTCCACGTGCTCGTCCTTGCTCTTCGAATATATGAGAATGTCATCGATGAATACAACGATAAATTTGTCTATGAACGGTCGGAACACCCGGTTCATTAGATCCATGAATGCGGCAGGAGCGTTGGTCAAGCCGAAGGGCATGACTAGAAATTCGTAGTGACCATATCGAGTTCGGAAAGCGAACTTCGGCACGTCCTCGGACTTGATCTTTAACTGATGGTAGCCTGAGCGAAGATCAATCTTGGAAAATACCGTCGCCCCTTGTAATTGGTCAAACAAATCGTCTATCCTCGACAACGGGTACTTGTTCCACACCGTGGCTTTGTTAAGTTCTCGATAGTCGATACACAGCCGCATCGACCCATCCTTCTTCCTTACAAACAACACTGGAGCACCCCACGGGGAGACGCTAGGACGAATATATCCGCGATCTAGCAACTCTTGTAGTTGTGCTTTCAGTTCCTTCAGCTCTGCCGGCGCCATTCGATAAGGTGCTTTGGATATCGGTCGGGTGTCCGGGAAGGTGTCGATGCTGAATTCTATCTCTCGGTCCGGCGGCATCCCTGGCAACTCGTCTGGGAACACATCAGGATATTCTGCCACGACTTCAGTCTGGGCCGTGCTTGCAATCTCCGTTTTTGTGTCTCGAACTGATGCTAGGTACCCGCTGCACCCAGAATGCAACATACGCCTTGCCGAAATTGTCGATATCATCATTGCTGCCTTTGATGCTGCTCCGCACGAATAGGAGAACTCGGTTTCGCCCGAAAGGCGGAACACAACTCTCTTCTCCGTGCACTCGATCGTTGTGTGGCATACACCCAACCAATCCATGCCGAAGATTATATCGTACTCCTTGACGTCGAGGACGATAACTTCCAAGGATAGATTTCTTCCTCCGATGCAGATATAACCATCCCTACAAATTTGAGTGGCAGGCATATCTACTCCCGATGGAGTGCTAACGCTAAGATTCATATCTAAAGGTTGCATAGGTAGTTCATTCTCTTTTACAAAGTCGACAGATATGAAACTATGCATAGCACCCGAATCGAACAATACTCTAGCAGGCATATTTTTATATAGTAGTATACCTGTCACGACAGTGTCGGACGCAAAAGCTTCATCCCGAGTCAGTGCGTACACTCGGCCTTGCTCCCCTTGGCGATTTTGTGGGTTCACGGGCACTGCGTTTGCGCCATGGACGGGAGGCACCTTGTTCTGGTTTTGGACGTCCCTTGGTGGATGTTGGTTCGCCCTCCCCATGCGACAATCTACTGCCTTGTGACCTAGCTGGCCACACTTGAAGCATCCCCCTCGGCCATCGACCGCCAGATGTCCCATCTTGCCGCAGCGATGGCACCGTACGCCTGGGTGAGGCCCCCGATACTCGGACGTGTTCTGGCGCTTTGGCGTACCAGATCCTCCCGCATCGTGAGGATGTTTGTTGAAATTATTATGGATGCTTGATCCGCCCTTCTGCGACGCTCGACCGAAGATCTGCTCACTATCAAGGGCGGCGTTATATGATTCCCTGTACGTCTGGCATCTCTGGTTCATGACGTCCCGGCGCAAATCATCATTAAGACCTTGCTGGAAGCGCTCGCACCACGCCTCCGTGTTCGGCAGAAAGGCCCCGACAAATGTCGTAAGCTTTGCGAACTTCGCATCATAGTCTTCAACGGACAAGTTTCCTTGCTTCAAGGACATGAATTCCTCTTCCTTTTGTCGACGAAGGGCACGAGGGATGTATTGCTCGAGGAAGGCCAGTTTGAACGTCTCCCACGAGATCTTGGCGTTGGGGTTGGCCTCTTGGAGTTCCTGTTTCTTCACCTCCCACCAGTCGTAGGCCCTCAAGTTGAGCTGCAACGCTGCGCACCCGACTCTCTTGGACCCCTTGATGCTGAGGAGATTGAACAGACCCTCAATCTTCACTAGCCACCCCATGACTTCGTCAGGCTCTGCTCGACCATTGAATTCAGGCAGGTTTATTTTCTTGAACTTGGTCATCTTGAGCAGGGAGGAGGAAGACATATGTTTTGTCTTTACGGGTTGCACTTCTTCTTCGGATATGACGGTCATTGAGTTCCGTTGAGTCGCTATGGTGCTCACGATCCGGGTCAGGGCCTCCATTTGCTTTTGTTGGGCGCTGACTTGGGCCTGGATCTGTTCTTACAGCTGTCGTTGCTGCATCTCTGACTGGCGTTGTTGGAGTTCCATGAGGCGTAGTAGTCGCTCCATGGCAGATTCGCTAGGCGTCGCGCCTTCGGTGCTATCCGTGCTAATCAATGTGGCGTTGACAGCAGGGACACCCAGTCTTTCCGTCATTCCTACAAAATTGAGCAAACCCGTTAGTATTCTCAAAATATCTACGGGCTTATATGTATGGAACGATTATTTCAGGTCGTATATGTCGAAAAGCATAGTTTTGAAAAATTGCAACGGCATCTAAAAGAAAATATTTGAAGGTCCGAGGTGTGAACCGTGCTCTGATACAACTTGTCACGCCCCGACTCGCCGAATCGGTCGCCATCACCTTGACTCGATATAATCGATCCCCACGGTAGTCGGACGTGTGAGCCCTGTTTTTCAAAATTTATTTAATTACGTGTTAATTAATTTTTAATGTCATATTTAGCCTTAAAATATTTATTAGAATTTTAAGAATTTTTCTAGAATTTTTAAATAATTTTTAAATGAGTTTAATACAAAAAATTATTTTGTAATTAATTTAAATATTTTATATCTGTTTGTAATTTTTAGAATTGTTTTAATATAGTTATGTAATTATTAATTATTACAATAGCATTTTGTAATTATCAATTGTTTTAAATGTGGAATGCAAATTTTATATTGCATTTAGTTTGTTAGGGACCTTTGTGTATAACCTAAAATCTAGGGGGGTTTTTGTAATTCCTAATCTACCCACCCCCGACGACCAGCTGCCCCTCCTCCCCCTCCGACT
>JANAVB010007174.1:0-41104 GCA_029216955.1 Iris pallida | reverse complement strand
AGGGACTCTGCTCGATCAAAACTTGAGAAGATCTTAAGAAGGAGATCAAGGCCCAGTTCTACCCAAAAAAATGTAGAGTATGTGGCGAGGCAGAGCTTGCGACAACTCAAGCACACCGGGTCCATCAAAGAATATGTGGCGGAGTTCACCCGCCTGATGCTTGTCATTTCGAGTATGGACGAAGAAGATCGCATGTTCTTCCTGGACGGTCTATAACTGTGGGCGTCACAAGAGTTACCGAGGCAACGCGTCTCAGATCTGAACACGGCTATTACAGCGGCCGAGAAGCTGATGGAGTATCGACGGAGCGAAACCCCAAGTCCAAGGTAAAGACTACCACCAAGTTCAATGGTGGGGGAGACAAGAACAACGGAAAGGGAGCCTCGCCGAAGGATAACCAGCCTATGAAGCCTTCGACGGAACAAAAGATCGAGTGCTTCGTGTGCGAAGGGAACCACTTCACACGCGACTGTAACAACAAAGGCAAGAGGATGAACGCAGTCCAAGGCGAGGAGGCCGAGGCCGAGGAGCCTAGGATGGGGGCTCACATGGGTGCTCTGCGCCTACTCTATACTTTGAAAAGCAAGGCGGTCGTGACCAAAGCCCCGAGTCGACAGCTGATGTATGTGGACGGAAAGATCAACAGCCACAACACGAGGGCGATGGTCGATACGGGGGCAACCCACAACTTTATCTCGGACACTGTGGTCCAATGCTTGGGTCTGGTGCTTGAAAAAGACTTGAGCATGATAAAGGCGGTCAACTCAGAGGCCCGCCCCATGTAGGGGGTGGCCAAAGGGGTCAAAATCCAAGTGGGAGACTAGACTGGTGTCACCAGTCTCACTGCCACAGCACTGGATGACTTCAACATGATCCTTGGGATGGACTTCCTCACCTCGACAAAGGCGGTTCCAATGTCGCATTTGGGAGTCGTCAAAATCATGGAAGTGAGCTCTCCGTGCATGGTCACTGTTGCACGAGGCGAGCTGGAAAAGGTGATGGCTCTCTCCGCCATACAACTCAAGAAGGAGATGCGACACGGAGAGATGACCTACCTAGCGGTGCTCAAGATGGTGGAGGCGCCCGAGTAGGGGGGTCTTCCACCTGAGATCGATGACGTCCTTGTGGAGTTCGGGGACGTCATGCCAAAAAAGTTGCCAATGAGGCTACCTCCGCGGAGAAAGGTAGACCATGCCATCGAGTTGGAGCCGGGCGCGAAGCCACTTGCCATGGCTCCATATCGCAAGATCCCGCCCGAGCTCGACGAGTTTAAGAGGCAACTGGAAGAGCTGTTGGACGCGGGTTTCATCAGACCATCGAAGACCCGTACAGCGCACTAGTGCTATTCCAGAAGAAGAAGGATGGAAGCCTTCGTTTGTGCATTGACTATCGTGCACGAAACAAGGTGATAGTCAAGAACAAATATTTCATCCCGTTGGTGGCGGACTTATTCGACCAACTGGGAGGCGCACGATACTTCTCCAAGCTTGATCTGCGCTTGGGATACTATCAAGTTCGAATTGCGGAAGGGAACGACGCAAAGGCGACATGCGTCACGAGGTATGGCGCATATGAATTTCTAGTTATATCTTTTGGTCTAACAAATGCCCCTAAGACTTTTTGCACTTTGATGAACAAGCTCTTTTATTCCTATCTGGATCGGTTCGTCGTGGTCTACCTCGCCGACATCGTGGTGTACTCAAGCACGATGGAGGAGCACATCGAGCATTTGCAAGTGATTTTTCAGGTGATGAGGGAAAACCAACTCTTTGTAAAGCGGGAGAAGTGCTCCTTCGCATTGGAAGATATGACATTCCTGGGGCACTGGATTGGGCTAGCAAGATTTGGATGGACGGCACGAAGGTCCAGTACATACGGGAGTGAGAGACTCCTACCAGGCCGACGGAGCTGCGATCATTCCTAGGCATGGTGAACTACTACCGGCAGTTCATCCGAGGATATTCTGCCATCACAGCACCACTGACCAATCTGCTACGGAAGGATCGGGCATGGAGTTGGATGCCCAGATGCGAGGAGGCCTTCGAGGCACTCAAGAGGCCTGTTGTCACGCCCCGCTTCCGTAGGAGCGATCGTCCTCGCTAAGGCGTGATGCCGCACGAGCCTAAATTGCGCTCGTGCAAGGCAGTTTCATAACGGCCGATTACATCGGCGACGACGGGGTCGTCGCACAGAAGTCTCAAGCAGAAACATTGAACATTGCAGCGGAAATTTAAAGGCAAACACAAGTTATTCAAAAGAACTCTTTTATTGATATTGAACACAAGATTACATTTGTGGGCGCAAGGCCAAATTACAAGTCTCTCGTGCTCATTTTTCTCTCATTTTACAATTCACTCTGCTCTCTCTCATCTCTCGATACAATACTTGAATCCAGCGGAAGCTTCGGAAGGCGACGTCCATATATTATGTCATGTATAAATCTTGAGTTCATGCGACCGCACGCTTCGACTCGCCAAGGAACTCCGTGCCTCGACGCATCCAAGCGAGCTCCGTGCCATGAGCTTCTACCAGTACCTGCATATGGAAACTGTGTGGGTGTCAGTACTCAACTGTACTGGTGGAGTAAGCTTCTCGCCCACCCATACATAACCGACACGTTCATTTACTTTGTGCAGCTTAAGTCCCTTTCGATTGTCTTTCTAGTCTTGCCTTAGGATCCAATTTGGAACAAGACGTCTCGGCCTATACTTAACAACGCAACGACGGGTCGTACAAGACGGGATCGTGCAACGACGGGGTCGTGACATGCCAACGTGTAATTCGATCGAGGCAGTGCCTCATCGCTTTGTACTCGATTAAACTTCAATTCGGGACGGTAGGGTCGTGCCGTTAACTTGATCTCGTGCCAATGACATCAAGGGGTCGACTCGTTCAGGTCGTGCCCTTAGACTTTGCCTAGACTTGTCCGTGCTTCAAGATAAGGTCGTGCCTAACGACTCCCTGACTTAGCCAACTTTTACATTACGGTCCTTTCGACTTAAAGTGATGGCACTCGACTTAACTTATGCAACTTAGGCCAACAATGCCGATACGCAAAAGCCAATACGCGAATACCAATATTGATACGCGAAAGCCACTACGCGAATGTCAATATTGATACGCGAAAGCCTTGCTTAGTGCCGAAGCACGTGTCTTGCTGACATAAGCTATAACTCATTCCTTCCGTGCTGATACAAGGCTAGCACTAACGGGATTACATCTTGCTGACTTGATACATGTCGTGCTAGACTGTCTTATGATTCGACCGATGCCGTGCTAGTACTTGACGCTATCCAAAGGCAAACACGCGGATTGCCGCTCTTGTCGACACATCTATATGAGTGGTTGCTAGCAATGTCAAGCTATCTTGGACTGGCTCGGGAATATCGGACCGTTCCTCCGCGGGTAGCTAGCCCGGAGGCACCGAATCTCCCATGCGGTTATCCAGCATCCTAGCTTGACCCGCAACGCGCTTACCCCGGGACGACTGATCCGGTGCCCCGACGATCATTAGAGAAGACTACACCTTGTCGACAAGTTGTCCAATGACTATGCAAGTCTCGACTCGATCTATCCAGTCCTTCCTTAACATGACCATGTTTTCCCTCTTCTATTGAGACTCCCAAGCCGCGGGACCGATCTCGTGTGTTTCCTTTCAAGACATAGCGAGACTCCCAAGCCGCGGGATCGAGCTGTGTGTGGGACTTATCAAGACTAAGCGAGACTCCCAAGCGCGGGACCGATCTCGTGTGTGGGACTTATCAAGACTTAGCGAGACTCCCAAGTAGCGGGACCGATCTCGGCGATAACCAGCCGCGGAGACTTCCTTTGACTGTGGCATGCTTTTCACTAATCCACTGTAGCTCGTGCCTTAGACAGACCTGGTTCTACAGGCGACGCTATCGCTCAAGTCATATAGTTTATACGACGAGCCTTGTTCTCGAGGGACTACGCGACTTGACAACCGCAGATAGAGCGGGACGGTGCTAGAAATAACTTAGGTCGACCGGCATAGCTTTGCCAACTTATTTGCGCAACAACTTGACGAGCAAAGGCTACGCCAAGCTTCGCATCGAGGAAACGTGTCGTGCACGCGTTCGACTTGAACAACCGAGTTCTCGGATGCCTAGACTTAAGCCAATAGCCGTGCAAGACGACTTAACTTGCGGGACATGCGAAGGCTATGCCAAGCCTTGGACGAAGAGACCGTGCATGCATTTTCAAGCATTCACGCGGCGCGGGGCGACACCTATGACTTAGGCCAATACAAGCGTTGGGGCAAAACGACGGAATAGTGCATGCTTTATCAAGCATTCAAGCGGGCGACGCCTATGACTTAGGCTTATTCGAGTGTTGGGGCAAAATGACGGGACCGTACATGCTTTACCAAGCATTCACGCAGGCTATTTCAAGTGTCGGGAAACTTAGCAACTTAAGCCAACTTCCTTCTCCAAGCCACGGGATCGAAGGATCGAGTGTCATTGAAAGCACGCTGAGCCAACTTCTATGAAGACCGTGGGACCATTTTCCATGTTCTAAGACATTCCGACGGGTCGGGATTATTCCCTTAGCTATGTGGATGAGTCTTTTATTAACAATCCTAACTTGTGCAAGTTGAAAACATGCGAGTTATTAGGTGAAGGCTAAGATGAGAGGCGAGTTCACCGAAACTATCTCACCTATGCGAGGAGTCGCCTCGACCGAGCGAGCCTTCGAGCAGCCGTTGTAAGGCTAAGTCCGAACGTCGTGCGTTTCGATTCCTCCGATTGACTTTGCGGGACGGGGTACTACACCTGTGATGAAGGAGCCAGTCTTATCTCTACTAGACTACTCCAAGGCGTTCGAGGTGCATACGGAGTGTCCGACTTCGCCATCGGTGGGGTGTTGGTGCAGGAAGGGTACCCATCGCATTCGAGAGCCGCAAGTTGAATAATACTGAGCGGCGTTATACGGTACAAGAGAATGAGATGACCGCGGTAGTGAACTGCTTGAGGACATGGCGACACTACCTTCTCGGCACCAGTTCGTGTGGTCATGACGGACAATGTTGCCACGAGCTACTTTCAGTCCCAGAAGAAGTTGTCCCCGACCGAAGCAAGCGAGATGGCAAGATTTTCTAGCGAAGAATTCGATATGGAGATGCGGTATAAGCCCGATAAGGAGAATCAGGTGGTCGATGCTCTCAGCAGGAAGGCCGAGCTCACAATGGTGATCTTGCTCAAAGATGATATTCTGGACCGTATTCGAGTGGGTGTCGCTGAGGATCCGCTGACACAGGCCATAGTAAAGCTCGTTCAGAAGGGCAAAACAAGAAGGTTCTGGCTGAAGGACGGGCTTTTCTATTCCAAGGACGACATGGTGGTCGTACCTAAATGGAGTGGCTTGCGGAGACATCTACTCAAGGAGTGCCATGATATGAAGTGGGGTGGACATGGAACAGAAGCAGACCTTGCGTTGCTGGAGGGAGGCCGTCTTCTACTGGCCTCGCATGCGCGAGGATGTGGAGGATTTTATGCACACATGTCTTATTTGCCAACAAGACAAGGTGGACCATCAGAGACCCGGGGGCATGCTGAGCCTCTTCCCAAGCCGAGCCGACCGTGGAAGAGCATATCGATGGACTTCATATTCGCCATGTCGAAAGTGGGGGCTCTTGGGTCCATTCTCGTGGTGGTAGACCGATTCTCAAAGTACAAGACCTTCATTGCTGCTCCATCGGACTGCACAATAGAGGAGGCCGTACGACTGTTCATCAGCCAGTGGTAAAGTTTTGAGGCATCCCGAAGAACATCATCAGCGACCGAGATTCCCGCTTCACAGGAAAGTTCTTGACGGAAGTGTTCGAAATCCTCGGGATGGACTTGCACTTCTCGATCAGCTTTTACCCGCAGATGGACGTACAGATGAAGCGGGTCAATTCTCTACTCGAGGAGTACTTGCGGCACTTTGTGAGTGCAAACCAGCGGGATTGGGTGTGCCAACTGGACGTTGCTCAGTTCTGCTACAATGTTTAGCGGAGTGAGTCATCACATAGCAGCCCATTAGAGTTGATGATGGGTCGACAGCCGTTTGCCCCACACACGCTGAGTACGGGGTTCTCAAGTAGAAGCCTCGCGGTCAACCAGTTCACGTCAGACTTCAAGGCAAAGACGGACATTGCCAAAGCATTTCTGAAGAAGGCCGCGAGGAAGATGAAGAAACACTACCAAAATAAGCCATATTAGCGACGAAATTAGCGACGCCAACTTAAAACATCGCTAATATTTCTGGAATTAGCGATGCCAAAAGTAAGCGTCACAATACGTCGCTGATAGCGACAAACAGCGACATATTGCGACTACCTTTAGTGTAATAAAAACCAACGTCGTTGATTTATCGAAAAACGTCGCCAGTTTTATTAGTTCAGCGACGGTTAGCGTCGCAAAGCTTATGGCGTCGCCGAATATTAAAGGAAAGTCGACGCTTTGCGACGTATTTACAGACGTCGCTAACTTGCTGCTAAATAGGGTTTCCTCGGTTCGACTTTTCATTTCCCCCTCTCACCAAATTTTTTGTTCCCGCCCCTCTTCCCCGACCTCGACGACAGCCCGACCCCTTCCCTCCGGCGCCGCTCATCCTCCTCCTCCACCGCGAGCCCCTTCTCTCCCTCCGGCGAGCCCCTTCTCCTCTCTCCTCCTCCTCCTCCACCGCGAGCCCTTCCTCCTTCTCCACCGCGAGATCCTCCTCCTCCACCACCGAACTTGTCCTCCTCCTCCTCCTCCACCACCGCGAGGAGACTGAAGGTAAACCCTAACCCTAATTGAGGTGTTTTTCGTGTCCAAAATGGACACAGAGACACATTACGACCATGTGTTCACTGATACAGTGTGTTCGTGAGGTTTTGGACACTTTGTGTCCATTTGTTGGACACGTGGACACCCCCAAGCATGCATATATATGTATTTCACCTCTGTACACTTAATTCCCTACTTACACTTGTGTATTTTCGTATTAATTTGGATTTGCATATTGGGTTTGGATTTCGATATAGTGTTTGATACATTGTTTCACCTTGCAACATTCCTACACTTAGAGACGTTTAGTACACAACTAATTATTTTATCCTAGTTCGTAAGTGTACTTTTGGGTAATCTAGGTATATTAGTTTACCAATATCTCCAATGGCCGGAGATTTTAAGTATATGAACCAATTAGTCAACATCTATTTGTTGAAGTATGGTACTCCATTCTTCGTAAGTTCTAGCTATATATGTCTCAAGATCCAATACTCAAAAATCCCAAGAAGAAGAAGAAGAAAAGAATAAAATGACATCGCTCAACACCCTATGACAACTCCATGAATAAAGTAGACGATCCTCCATACAAGTCTTCCTTCATCTATTGTCTTAAAGTGTGAGTTCTACGGTATGGTTCTCTTTGTAGAATTGTGTCTTATTTTAGACAACAAGGGTTTCCTATTTTTACAGGTAACATGGCAATATGTGTAAGGGAACATATAGGTGTGTGTTTGTGTTTGAAAGGGAGTCTCACAAGAGTAAGGCGTGAGCATGTGTTAGTATTTTGAGCTGTGAGAGTGTTTGTTCTATTGAGGTTAGTACCAACTGGAAAGTTAGGTTAAAAGAACCTGGGAACTATGGTGTGGTTGTATACATCATGTATATGTATGCGTGTGTCTAGTGGGAGAAAGGGGGAGGGTTAACTAGTACCAGGTATTTGGAGAGGAGGGAGAGTTTAGACTAGTATATATAGACTAATATCCTAAAACTTGACTTATACAACTTAGAAATGGCTAGTTTGACCAAGTTGGACTAGTTTAGCTTAGAGTTGACTCGGTTAGACTATACATAATATATAGACTAATATCCTAAAACTTGACTTATACAACTCAGCCTATATGAAATATTGTAGACACGGGTGATATACCGCCGCGATAATCTCTGACCACCGCACGCACAAACACGCGAAACAAAAGTTAGCAATGCGAAAAGAAGATGACCGATAATCTCTGACCATTTAACTTAAAATGTCATGTGTACATATACTGCGAAAAGTGTAGACCGCATGAACTGACAAACGAGAATTTGGGGATCAAAGTTGTAACAAGTAAAGTTGTGTTTGGATATGTTCTATTCTTGTTAAGCTCTTTGTACACAAAGCAAGATATAATGAATGCAGAACATCTCTCGAGTTTACGACTCTTGTATGCTCTATACTTGAGTTACGAACTCGTTATTTGTTCTGTATTCTCTATTTATAGCTTGCTTTGTGAACAAAGAGCTTGCAAGAGTTCTTTTTCCAAAGCACAACTTGACTTGTTCCAGCTTTGAGACCCTCATTTCGTGCGTCATCAGTTCATGTCGGTCTTCACTTTCCCCAGTAACTTCCTCCAATTAACTCTATCCCTCGGTTGAGCTACTATTTCAAAGCTTTGACACTTGCATATCATTCACTACCTTGATGTATCTATCTTACAGAATTATGGAGCTGAATTACTATCTGCGGAATCGTACGTGGATGTACAACCGTCATCCTGATGACATGTACGGTGTGCGAGATGAATTCATAGAGGGTATACACCAGTTCCTGCAGTTTGCCAAGGCGTTCCCTCAGTACATGGACGGTACCAAAATTAAGTGTCCGTGTGTGAGATGTCGCAACTTGAAATATCATCCAGAAGTGGATGTCACGTATCATTTATACTCGAAGGGTTTCACGCCGAATTACTATCAGTGGAGCGAGCACGGAGAACTTGTGTCTTTAGCATCGGAGTACGAGCCTTATGTGGATGTCCACAACAACGCTCCTTACGACGATGGGTTGGTGAACATGATTTTCGACGCGGCCGGGCCTAGTTTCGATCCGGATAATCATGATGCACCTGAGGAGGCACCGAACCCGATGCTGCACAGTTCATAGAGTTGCTGGAGAATGCAAGGACTCCATTATATCCTGGTTGTGAGGATCATTCACCGTTGGAGGTGGTTACAAGATTGGTGAGCATCAAGTTAGATTTTAACATGTCGCAAGATTGCTACAACCGTCTTATGGAGTTGCTTATAGAAATATTGCCTAAGGGTACAAAGTTGCCTAAAGACTTCTACCGGTCTAAGAGGATAGTTAGATCGCTCTGGATGGGATACGAAAAAATCGATGCCTGTCGCAATGGGTGCATGTTGTACTACAAAGACGACAATGATGAAGACGCCTGCAGATTTTGTGGTGTCGATCGCAACAAAGCATGTGGTAGAGGAAAGTCTGTCGGTGCCAGGAAGCCTACCTCTTCGATGCACTACTTGTCGTTGACGCCGCGGTTGCAGTAGTGTTTATAGTGAAGGAAACTGCAGAAAACATGAGTTGGCATAAGCGGGAACATACCGAAGGAGTGTTGGATCACCCATCTGATGGAGAAGCATGGAAGCACTTTGATCGAGAGTATCCAGATTTTGCTTCTGATCCGCGTAATGTCAGATTGGATCTCTGCTCCGACGGTTTTACCCCATTCGGACTTTCGGGATCCCAGTATTCGTGTTGGCCTGTGATCGTCACCCCGTATAATCTACCGTCTTGGATGTGCATGAAGACTCCGTATATCTCACTGTTATTATCCCAGGTCCGAACAATCCGAAAAGGAACATCGATGTGTATTTACAGCCGTTGATTGATGAGTTGAATCAGCTGTGGGAAGTAGGTTCCAACACGTACGATGTATCTAGAAAACAAAATTTCCAGATGCGGGCAACACTTATGTGGACCATCAACGACTTTTCGGCCTATGGAATGTTATATGGATGGAGCACGCATGGTCTTCTTTCATATCCGTATTGCATGGACAATACTAAGACTTTCCGTTTGAAACACGGAGGCAAACCGTGCTTCTTCGATTGTCATCGACAATTCCTGCCGAAGGATCATCCGTACCAGAGGAACAGGAATGCTTTTCGTGCTGGCATTGTGGAGAAGGCTAATCCCCCGCCAAGGTGGCCCGGATACACGATATGGGAAGAGGTAAAAGATTTACCAAGAGCTATTGAGCAGCCTGCTACGGACTACAAGTGTGACGGATTTGGTCGCACTCATAACTGGACGAAGATGAGTATATTCTGGAATCTTCCATATTGGAGCACCAATCTGATTAGACATAACCTTGATGTCATACATATCGAAAAGAATGTGTTTGACAACATAATTAATACTGTAATGGACGTAAAGGGGAAGACGAAAGACAATCCAAAGGCTAGATTGGACTTGGAAGAAATATGTAGACGTCCTGCATTGCATTTGATAGAGGACGGGAATGGGAAGTTGAAGCAGCCTAAGGCAATTTTCTCACTGGAGAAGGAGGATAAAGTGAGGCTTTGTAGGTGGATTCAAGGTCTGAAATTTCCAGATGGGTATATTTCAAACTTGAGAAGATGCGTCGACCTCAAGGAGAACAAACTGACAAGTATGAAGAGCCATGATTGTCACGTATTCATGGAGCGGTTAATTCCGATTGTATTTTGGAAATTCTTACCGCAGGCAGTTTGGGATCCATTGACGGAGCTTAGTATATCTTCAGGGACCTTTGTTCTAAGAAATTGCTCGTTGATCGTCTAGAAAAGCAAGAGAAGGATATTGCGGTAACACTGTGCAAGCTAGAGAGGGTGTTCCCTCCTGGATTCTTCGACTCTATGGAGCATTTGCCGATTCATCTTTCCTACGAGGCACGTGTTGGTAGACCCGTCGAATATCGATGTATGTACCCGTTCGAGCGACATTTGAATCACCTAAAAAGAAAGGTAAAAATAAGGCTCAGCTCGTGTACTTCACAGCTTATCCGAGACGGGGAGCAACGAAGTCTGACTGGTGGGCAGTATGCAAGACTAAAGCTAGAGATACATTTAATATTGACGAAAAAGCTTACCAGGAGGACGAGCTACCTCTTGTAACCAATATTGTCGATGTGGACTCCACGGAAGTTACGCATTACACGACACATAATGTAGAAGATGTAGAATTATCCGAAGAGGAAGACGAAGCCGACGAAGGCGAAGATGAAAGTGAAGATGAGGAGGAAGAGGAAGATGAGGTCGAGGAAGACGAACAAGATGATTATTCTGAAGATGATTGAGAGAGATATACTTATCTGAACTTAGATGTTTATTCTATAATATATTATCTGGACTTAGATGTTTATTGTGAATGTATCATCATATGTTGTCTTGGTTATTATCTTGTTGTTGTTGTACTTTCATATTTCTAGTCTCTATTATTTGTTGTACTTTCATATTTCTAGTCTATTATTGTTGTACTTTCATATTTCTAGTCTCTATTATTGTTGTATTATATATGCTGTTATCAGGTATGGCAGGTCGTCGCGGAGCGTTCCGAGGGGGACGACGAGGTCATCATCCTCCGGTACTTCCTACAGGTACTGCTAAAGGACGGAGTTTTCCTTCGGTACCTTCTACTGGTACCAGCTCTGGATCCTCGTCGCCGATTACTCCTCCATATCGGACAGTAGATAGGCCTGCTGGGACGACGTCACGTGGCATATCTCCTGGAACGAGTAGTTCCAGGCCTGTTGAGAGTGCTCGCCCATCTAGCGTTCCTGCTGTTGATACGACGATGGAGACGGATGAGCAGATGGCGGATGCTGCGCCGACGGCCGAGGCGGCGGCGTCGACGGCCGACCAGCATCGTGCAGATGATGCGTGCGCACCTCCGGAGGAGAGGAGGACGGAGATCTGGGCCGACGGTACAAAGTAGGTGTTTTGGTTTATAATTTTTTTTCTTTCTATTTTTATCATAAATTAAAGTTTTTCATGAATATAATATATTTGTATAGATATCGTCCCCCAAAGGTACAGAGACGTCTAGGTCACATGCTGAGGCATAATTATGGTGGTGCTTGGATTAACTACTCTGATGCTCCGGACGAGAGGAAGACCTTCTGGTTTGTGCGCTTCAAGGTTAAAATATATTTGCTTTTAACATGAATCATATAATTTTTGCATATTATATAACTGATAAATATTTGGTTTACGCTCTTCTAGGATATGTTTTTCTATCCACCGCACCGGGCCGAGCTTATCGAGGGGATGTTTCCGGCCGTCGCTGCCAAGCTGATCCGCGACGCTATCAATGATCAGAAGGATCGTGATCGTGCCGGAAAGCCGATCCAAGGTTGGATCACCCCTGATCAGTGGAATGCGATGAAGGCTCGATTCGACGAGCCAAGGTACAAGGAGAAGTCGAAGAAGGCCAAGGCGGCTAGGCAACATGCCTCGAAGTGGTGCGGGGGTCGATTCCGATGACGGAACATTTCCGTCGTCTGGTATGTCTTCCTCTTTTAGAAATATTATTTTAATACAAAAACGATAAATTATTACTAAGATAATAAATTTAATTACATGTAAGGAAGGTCGGTAACGCCGACATGGTGACCGTCTTCCTGGCCACCCATCGTCGCGACGGTGACCTTATTGACGAGAGGGCCGAGCAGACTTATGTAAGTATTACAATACGTTATCTTAATTTAATACTTCGTGTCAATTTTAATATAACTTAGTAAATATGATGCAAATAAATATTCATGTAGTTAGTAATAATAAGTACATTAATTAGAAATTAGAAATTATAGAGCATTATCCATCCTTTCTAGGCCGAGTATCAGAGGCTGCGGGAACGGGCGGCTGCTAGTACACCAGGTGCAGGAGAGGCCGGTACTTTCTCGCAGCCCACTCAAGCTCCGCGGCGGACGAGCTGTGGATGGCCGCCGCTGGTGGACTCCGTATGGGTACGTACTACGGTACGGGATCCTATAGCGCCCTAGTTGCGACCCAGTCCTCTAGGACATCTCCTGCTAGTGTGCATGGTCCACAGCCGTCCCAGGAGTCTGAGTCCACCAGATGATGGAGTCTCTCCGTGACGACCTGCTACGACGGATCGAGGAGCAGTCTCAGCACCCTACGGACGATCCTGCGCTGCTAGCACGATTGGATGCGCTCGACCGCGGCATTATGGACCTCAGAAAGACGACTGAGATGTCAGAGCGCACCGTTGGAGGGTTAGAGCGTACGGTGACGGAGCTGACAGGACAGGTGATCAGGGATGAGATTGGCGCAGGAATCGATGGTCCAGAGCAGTGATAGAATGTTATCTATCATGGATTCATACCACCAGCGACTTACAACGTTGGAGCGTGCTGGTCCTCCGGGTGCACCTTCATCGTCGTCGACTCCGCCGCCTCCACCGCCTTCTTCTTCGAACCGACTCCACCGACGTCACTGCCTGCTCCATCGGTATCGATTTCACTTGAGGAGTATGAGTTGTTCTTATCCCTTCGTCGCGGCGGTGTCCCTCCTGCACCAGATTCCTAGTAGTCCTAGTTAGGACTATTTCTTTGTGTTTGTTTCATTCTTTGTTTGTGACTTGGATATTTGTTGGTTGCGTAGATTTGGATGTTTGGATCCTATTCTATTTGTTGGTTGTGTGTAGACTTGGTTATTTGGTTGTAGACTTGTTATTTGGTATAGAATTGGTTATTTGGATACTTGTTGTTGTGTGATTGTTGTAGACTTGGTTATAGGGACTGAAACCTGTGTACAGTGAGAAATGGACATTCTGTGATTGTTTGGATCCTATTATACAGTGAGAAATAGTTATCTTTTTAAACTGCAGGAAGAAATGGACATTCTGTATTTTATTTTTTTATTTTTTTTGCAGATTTAGCGACGTTTACCGACGTCCACCGACGTACGTTTGCGTCGGTAAACGTCGGTAAATCTGCAATATTTTCCAGGTTATCGACGTTTACCGACGTCATTATACGTCGGAGAACGTCGGTAAACGTCGATAATCATCCCAGAAATTCTCAGGACTTTACCGACGTGTAGCGACTTTGAACACGTCACTAAACCACCGACAACACGACGGTAATCGTCGGTAAAGTTACCGACACGTAGCGACGTCAAAAACACGTCGCTAATACAACGACGACACGACGGTAGACGTCGGTAATATACCGACGTATATATACGTCGGCAAACGTCGGTACTTGCGACGTTTTGAAGATCAGCGACTTATATTTTCGCGACCAGCCCAAACGTCGATAATTTTGTCGCTAAATATTTTTAGCGACAAAAATTGTCGTTTTAGCGACGTCTTTAGGCGTCGCTAAAACGACGTATTCTGGTAGTGAAATGGGTCAATGCGACACGAAGATCGGTTGAGTACAAGGAGGGGGACATGGTGATGGTCAAGCTTCAGCTGCAACAGTTCAAGGTGTTCCGAAAGTGCACAAGGACTGATTCGGAAGTAGGAAGGCCCCTTCCCCGTGCTCAAAAAAGTAGGCAAGGTGGCCTACAAGCTCGAACTCCCCGCTAAGCTGAAGATTCATCCAGTCTTCTATGCGACTTGCTTGAAGCCTTATCATGAAGACTAGGAGTATCCCCCAGCGAGGAGTTCCGAAGAGACCCAAGGCGACCATGACTATGTCCTTCGACAAGGAAGTGAAAGTCGTGCTCGACAAGAGGACTATCCATTAGCGAGGCGTGTCCCCGTATGTGGAGTACCTCATCCAATGGAAGGGCATGTCGCCGACGAGTCTAGCTGTGAACTTGCTAATACGCTGCATCAGTTCGAGGCCGAGGCATTTCTTAGCGAGCATGGTTGACGAGAATGTCAAGCCTTAGGTGGTGGAGAATATAATGCCCAAAATATTGTGCCCCGCCCGAGGCAATGTTGCGTAGCCTTCCACGGACCAAAGTTATGCGGAAAGCTTCCATAATTTTCTAGAAGATGGTTAAACTTTTCAGAAGGCCCAGAATCTTCCAAAGGACCGAAAAATCTTCTGGAAGACTCCAAACCCTTTTAGGTGTGTCATGATCTTTCTGGATGTATTAGAAGCTTCCTTTGTTCTTATATAGTAGAGAATCATCCCTGGAATATGCCGATTCTAGAACTTTCTATGTAAGCCCTATGGCCACTTTAAATAAGGGGGAGGCCTCATTTGTTTCTCACCACCAAACTTATAAGCATTCTCCAAGTAATAGAATTCTTACGAGTCATTTGCTCCACTATTTTCTTATTTTTTTAGCATTCTAGCTAAGCGGGTTGGGAAGGCTTGCACGAGTCTTCGAGAAGGAAGATAGTGCGCGATGAAGTGTATGCAAAAACACTAAATCCGTGACATTAAGTATCATTCTGATTGGTAACGGGGGGGGCTCATTTAGGGATGGATGGTCATGGCGAGGGGTTGCTATCCAATTATTAGCTTAAGTACCATTCTGATGGGTAACCGGAGGCTTGTTAGAGATGGATGGTCACGACGAGGAGAAATTATTCAGTAGGACGGATTCATTATGTGACAGTGGTGAGCCTTAATTCTCCTCCAATAACATAATGGTACACCACTAAGACAAATTAGAGAAAGAAAACACAAAGTGGTGTGTCATTATGTTATTGGAAGGGAGTCAAAGCTTACCACTGCAACATGGTGAACCCGTCTCCACTCGCGAGAAATTAGGTAGTTTAATGATCTAATATGTACGATTAAGAAAAGCAATCCAAGGACTGTTATCTCCGGAACATGCAAGGATATTTAAGAACGGGGATTTGATTTATCCTATATATAAATAGAAAGAGAAGAGGAGGGGGGTGGTGGTTTTCGGTTTTCACTATTAAGTATCGGAAATGATAAATAGCCCGCGGTTTCTGTCCGCATGCATGACCTCAGGCCTACGTGGCCGAACCCCATTCGTCTCCCTATTTGCATGGAAACCACCGCTGATAGACATGCCAATAGAAGACTGTCACGTAAACTGCGGACAAAAAGTGCGGCCCACATAGCAGCGTCCGTTAAGTATCTCTAAAATACCGGTCATAAAAAATGTATTAACTGATGTTGGTGATATTTACTTGTTCTACCAACAACCTGCTCTAGATTCCTAAACATATGGCAACCACCCACCAACTATTTTGGTTGGCCATACCAAGGTGCCTTCAACTGTAAAGTACTAGTCACTAAGACGAATGTGAATGCCACGTGTGAATCTCACTATATAACCACAAATATGAGAAAAATAGTTGTCTTCATTTGCAGGTTTCTATATCATGTACCGCATATTTTAGTTTTTTTTTTTTTTTTTTTTTTTTAGTTTTTTTAGTTTTTTTAGTTTTTTGTTTTGTTTTGAGATGCTATATTTTTATAACTTCGAAATCTTTGAATTTTTGTTTTAGGAGATGGAAGGAAGAAAATATAGATTTCTTGGATTAATGGCAAAAATATTTTTAAATTAGTCATGCATGTGCCGTATAGGTAATAGTATAACTAATTACAAACTCTCAAACTTCTATCCTAAGAGCATCTCCAACCCTATTGTGAGTTTGAAAAAAATCGTTGCCACATAGGAATGACAACCATTTTTTCCAAAAGTACTTCTCCAATGCAAATGTGAAATAAAGTGTGGAGTTGACATGACAATGACATGGCAAAGACAATGTGAAGTTGGTTGTCTAGATCTAGACAATGCACTTCACAATGTCTTTATGTCCACATCATTTGTGAATAAAAATATTTATAAAAAAGAAGTAGAAGAGTAAAAGTTGTCTTGGAAGTTGTAAAAATTATTTGTATTGTCTTCTCAATACTTTTGCATTGGAGATGACTTTTTAAACCCATTGTCATTTGTGAATATAACCTTGCCACCTATACAAGACATTGTCTTGTCCCTCATGCCACATAAGATTCACAACACAAAACAAGACAATAGGGTTGGAGATGCTCTAAGTCCTAACAATTTGCTAACAACAATAAGTATGGATATAACAACCTACAAAACATGAAAGTGGAAGATATTTAAATGCAAAATATAGCCAACATAAATTTCTACCTTCTTAATTCTAATCCTTTCTCAAAACTCATGACACATGACGCAAAATATTACTAAGGAAAAACAAAGTATGATGATCTAGCCTTGTTATCCATTCAAGATTGTGAAGTAATATACTCGCATAAGCTTGCAAAAACGAAAAATATGCCAATATTAGGAATATATAAAGAAACTAAATTATAAGAATAATGTTATTAGTACCTCCAAAATATTCTTCCAAATCATCCCTCCTTATGTAGCAGCTGGCATGACAGTTAATGTACATCACAAAAGTTAAAATTAACAACAACAAAAAAACATTAACACTAATATTAACATAAGTATTAACATTTAAATTAATATTAACATTAATTTTTTTGGTAATTATTTTTTAGAATAAAATTTGTAATGTTAGCTGCCATATTAGATGTCACATAATATTATTTAACATCCAATATGAACTGTTATATAAGAAGGAATAGTTTGAAGGTACGATACTACGAATAGCATTACTCAAATTATAATATAGAACAACTTGGATGAAGCTTATTGCTCGTATGAGCGTATAAGGTATTTTATCAACCTACAAATGGCTGTCGACACTCTCATGTTCATAGCTAAATTTGCAAGAAATACATAAGATCGACGTTTAATTTTGCCCAATTATTTTATGAAGCCCTTTTTTACTGTATTATCATGGGAGATCTGCTACTTTGTGAGAAAATAAAAAATAAAAAATATTTTAGCAAATGTTTCCATTCAAAATATTGAAACTAATATATACTTTCACTTTTAAAAAAAACAGCATATTCAAAATAAATTATGATATTAGTAAGTTATATATAGGGGTGAGCATTCGGTTTATTCGATTTAAACCGAACCGAATAACCCAAAACCGAATTGGACCGAAACCGATTAAGTAAAACCGAAACCGAACCGAATTGACCCAAAACCGAATCAAACCGAACCGAATTAAATCGGTTCGGTTTTCGGTTTATTTTTATTTTTTATTTTTTTGAGCTTTTTTTTGTTATATATATAGTAACTAAATATACATAGACATATTTAGTATATACCTAATATTAATAATATATATATAGTATATGCGCGCGCACGCACGCACGCACACGCGCACACACACACACACACACACACACACATATATATATATATATATATATTTTCACACACACACACACACACATATATATATATATATATATATATATATATATATATAGAGAGAGGAGAGAGAGAGAGAGAGAGAGAGAGAGAGAGGCATCCCCACAATTTTGTCCCCATGCATCCCCATGTTCACATCCGTTGGATGTGCTTTAAGTCATCTAATCTTAACCATTGGTAAATCAACGGTTAAGATTAGATGACTTAAAGCACCATCCAATGGTGCAACTAGGGGGGATGCACGGGGATGCAAAAAGTGTGGGAATCTTGATCCTTCCTCATATATATATATATTATATATAGATATATATATATATATATATATATAATAATTTTCTTATTCGGTTTTCGGTTTTGGACCGAAACCGAAACCCAAAATCGAAACCGAAACCGAATAAGAAAATTTAGTATTTTCAAAACCGAAACCGAACCGAATTTTTTTACACGAACCGAACCTCTTATTCGATTCGGTTCGATTTTCGGTCCAAAACCGAATAATGCTCACCCCTAGTTATATATATGAAAGAGGTTTGATAAAAAGAAGTTGGGAAAACCAATAAATGTCATGATAGAAAAAGTTTTTTACATGTACTTCTCAGCCATTTCCATGAAACTTTGCTGGCTGGCAATGGTGCAGCACCCACTCAGTAGAGGAAGAGATTGGGGTATCCCGCCACCCCCACCCCCCAACCCCCACCACAATATGCAGATGGTCCACCTGCAAATATACGTACCCACTGGGAGGAGGCAGGTCCATCTGCATGAGTGAGGGGAGGGGGAGGGGGAGGGGGTGGGGGTGGGGTGATGTTGGCGTATCCTTAAAAGCACATATTCTTCTCTTTAAATTAAATTTTCTTTTAATGAATGTCTCCATGCACAAAGTGTGTAATGTATGTATGTACGTACACACAAATGACAAACACAAACACAAACAACAGACTGATGTGTGTGTGTGTATATATACACTTAGCTGTGTACTCGAGTACTAAGAATGCAGTGCATAAAGTATTCAATATTAATTTGGTTGTTAGCAGGTCCTCGTTGCTTGACTTCATATTCTTCAATTTCTTGACTTCTTCAGTGGACCATCTGAGCTGATGACTCCAATTAATTTCAAGCCTCAGTACAAGCTTTAAATACCGGTTATGATTCCATATTTGACAATATTTCTGAATACGTCACAAGACTACGTATCATATTACGATTTATATGGAAAAATATCTAAACTTATAGTCGGTGTTTAATGCGTGAGTGATATACCCGTGGTCATCCTGACTCCTGCGTGTCGTCAGCATCGTTGTCGACCTGACGTCAAACTATGGTCGAATCCATAGCCATGGAGTTGCTATGAGCAACAAGAGAAAGTCATGCCATAAAACCTAAATAATGCTCACTAGGTATGTCGGATATGCAGTTTTATAAGCTCGTGATCATGCAGCCAAGAAGCATCGTCCAAGTTATTATAGTCTATGAAAAGTCTAGAAGAATAAAGAGGTAAGGTTGTTACAATTTGATATAAAAATTCATAAATTCTACAGCACATCAAGCCAGAAAAAACTGAGTGTCAAGCCAGAAAAAAAACATTTCTTTTTCTAAGCACACAAATTTTTAAGTTGAAGAGCTACAGTGTGATCTTAAGTAATTTGAAATCCATGATGCTTATTATAGATTGAAAATTTTAAATCTGTGTCAATTACATGCAAAATCAAAATATTATATTTAAGCTCTCAATTCTGAGAAAGATCACTTTCCCGAAAACCATAACATATATATAAGGAATTCATCAAAGCACTTAACTATAACTAGAAGGCTAGTCATTAACTGACCGTCACTATCTTGGGCTACCAGCATCAATAACTTCTCTGGTTCCAATTTTTATTTTGTACGAACTGGAATTCGAACCCACGCCTACTTCCTTGGTGGTAATAGAATATAGGGATACTCATTAATTTACCTTTAATTAGGTAAAAAAAAAAAATCGAGTTTTCATGGTTAACTATAGGTTCAAAATGCATGTTAGTATATTACTTCACTTCCGTTTGTTTTAGAATTTATATGAATGTTATTTAGCAGAAATCAAGATATCAAAAGTGAGCAATTTCTATATAGCTATATTCCAATCAAGTGCAGAAATACGCGATATAAAATACGACAAGGCAGTGAATTATGTACTCAAATTAAATACAGTTACATATACGCAGAAAATGACCTAGAACAGTAATTCATTTGTAATTCTGCACCAAGTCAAATTGACCATTGGTAATGCTTGTGATGCATGGATACAGAGATGACAACACCATAGAGAGGCAATGATACGCCTATTTTGATACTAATAATAATAACAATACAAAATGAAAGTAAAAGAAACATATATATGCACAAAAGTACATATTTGTATGTCTAGAAATGAGAATAAATGGATGTGGAAACTCACTCAGATAGGGGAAATTTATAAGACTGGTTTATTCTAAAGAAAGAATAGTCAAGGGGAAACCAACAATTTGGTTTACTAAAAAAAGAAGGGAAATTGTAACAAAAGACACTATCTTTCGAGCATTATATATTTATTTTCAAAGTATAATTTTTTTTAATTTTTTATATTACCTTTCTTTACTTTGTGCATCGAGTATATAAGTAACATGGTACAATATCTATTTAAAGAAAAATAAATCCTCTTTGGCAAAGTTCATCCATTTGTATTAGACACAAAAGCAATACCTTGTTGGTTTTACAATAGTTACTCACACGTAATGAACATTAATTAACTGAAAGAAATGCAGTACAAAAACAAGTTACACATTATATCAATAGGTTCGACTTTTTTTCTTTGGGTGCTCATCATGGAATTCATCTGCACAACTGGAATACATTCTCTTGACTGATGCACAACAAAATAAATCAGAGAGATATAGCAAGAAAGAGAGAAGAAAAAGGAAAACATGTCACAAGAAAAAAAAAAGATCTAGTGTCAAAAAAATGTCACAAGAACACTTAAAATCTGTACATTGCTGTACTAATTTATAATTCAATGAGTTATGTTCGTTTTTGTTTGATTTACTAGAATCAATCAAAAGGCTAAATTCAATGTGATCATAATCAAAATTGTTCAATATTATGTATGAAACATAGGAACGATGAAGCTGGTACTTCAAGAAGGATTAGTTTGGGAAATAAGGCTACATTTCAATTCTTTGGAAGTGCAAGAGATCAAAAGTGTGTACTAGGTGTATAATGTTAGGACCATCTAATATGTATATATAAGATTAAATCAATATATATAAACCATGAGAAAAACTCAAGGTGCGCGCCAGGTTCCTAACTGGCTTGATGTACTGAGTAGTATAGGGAAGTTACATACATCCTCCTTCAATTGTTATGGTCCTGGTGTTTCATTTCTAGTCTTCAGAAAGGAAAAGAAATCGCGGTTTTCTTGTAGAGAATATAAAGACATTTTCAACAACAGTAATAGCATCCAGAGAGTAAAAAAAATGTCCGAAAACAAAAGAACTAAAGAACTTCTAAGCCATGATCATGAGATTTCTCTTTAGTTGCTTTTGTTAACTTTTTGGGCAGATTGATGTGATATTTGGATAATTGGAAATTAAAGCATAGTTAATGATATTTGACACTAGCTTTAGATTAGCCTTTGTATGGCTAGGCTGAGATTTGGTTGATAATGCTGGGGGGCAGGCACCAACCATATATGACTTTGTGAACTTTGATTAATTAAGAGAATTAGTTAAAATCACTACAACTCTATAATATAATTAAGCCAATTATGTAAGATTAGTAATTCCATTAGAAGTTATCACCTGCAACAACTAGTACTTGTATTATTTATTTTTCTCTCCTAGGTGTGGAATTTGCTTGCGTCTCCTTTCGTCAATCTTCATGAATGAAATGTATATTGAGAACAAGTATTTCATCATCTTAGCCTCAGAAAGAAAAACTCCGTGACCGAACAGAAGACCTTAGTTCAGTACTACTGCATGATGGGTTTAGTGCATATATGATTTGTCAAGATGAGATCATGGAACACGATTAACATACCGATTATAGTGATTATGTATAGAAATTTAAGGATCACTTACAGGAATGAATGAATGAAGCCTCATGGAGCTTCTAATTTCCGAGAAGTCGCTTCTGAATAAAATATACGAAGAAGAAAATTCATTCAAGATTGAAGAAAATGAAACAAGTAATTTTAGCGAAGTAGTAAATAGTGTGGTTTTAACCTTCTTGGAGACTAACAAGCACTTCCAGTACGGTGTACGTAGTGATTATTGCCGATGCAGCATCATCAAGATTCTCAGTAGATAGGTGTAATTAGCGACAGCCAAGTGGTATATCAATTCCATGTGAATCTTGATGAGCTACACTGGCAAACATCGACTGTTGGCATGGGGCAAAAAATGCAACAAGGTGAACCATCTCCGGATTGATTTGGATCAAGAACTCTCATAAAAAAAAAAATCAAGAAATTAGCATATATACAAACCCTAGATCAAACATCCAGAACCCCGATATCGATCTAATCGAAACTAATTTTGCTGCAAGAACTCTACAAACACGAAAAATTCTATAGCACCATGTAAATTTGGAAGATTTTTATTTATTAATAAGATAAAATGTTTAACATTCAAACAAAAATAAAAGATAAAAGATTAAAGATTTCGCCGAGTCATAATTACATCCACTCGTTGAATAAGCAGATAGACGAGATCTGATTATCTATGTTAAGAACATGGTAATTTTGTACCATGAAAAAAGGAACAAAATTAGTACCAATAATATATAGGAGAAGAAGAGAAGGGAAAAAGAAAGAGAGGACAGTACTGGTGTTTGGCAGCAAACCTAATGTCACCCTAGCTAGCTGACACCAAAACTGAAATAATATTGTGCACAACTAGGGCAGTGGCTCATATACATCTGAAAGGGGTGCACAGAGAAGAATATTGAGTGAAGGAGAAAGTTGGAAGGAAGGAGAGAAAAGAGAGAGATGGGAAGACTCCGATTGCCTACTGTGGAGGAAAATACTAGTGAGGCTAGAAGAGGTATTTATAATAAGTTAAGTGTTGTTGTGGGGATCTATGTTTGACAATTATTTTTCTAAGATGGCTGGTGTTGCGCACGAAATTTTGTACATGCTGCATTGTATGTCATTTGAATCCGCTGTTTCCAACTTTCACTGTTTTTATAAATGGAACGAGTGATACGTACGTCCCCGTGACTCGATCGGTTGATCTTCCGTCATCCAATCAGGGTCTTATACCTATTTCAGATAACCACAAGGGCCAATCGGATTCGGCATGAAGGATATATTTTTGTTTTTTTGAGATGTCTGGCGACACGCATAGGTCTTTATGCATGATGTATTGCATGCATGTTGGTCCCAATGTCCCCCAACTTCCACCAAATAATTGGAAGTACGTCCCCGTGGCTCGATCAACTGACTTCCGCCATCTAGCCTTGGTCTTATATCTCTTCTCGGCTAACCACAAGAACAACTAAGGATAATTATTTCATAAACCACCTACGGAACTAACTTTTAGACTTCATTTGTAGCTTAAAAAAAATTAAAAAGATACACACACACACACACCACACATATATATATATATATATATATATATATATATATATATATATATATATATATCAAGATCCCCACACTTTTTGCATCCCCATGCATCCCCTCTATTTGCACCGTTGGATGGTGATTTAAGTCATTTAATCTTAACCGTTGATTTACCAATGATTAAGATTAGATGACTTAAAGCACATCCAACGGATGTGAATATGGGGATGCATGAAGATGCAAAAATTGCGGAAATACCTATCCTTCCTCATATATATATATATATACAAGGAATTAGATGTTAAGTAACTACTTACTAAATCAAAATCCAGTAATGCAAGGGCCGAGAAATTATACATACATAAGTATCTCAAAGTTCTTAGAAGTTATACATACTCTATTGTCTTGTTTTATTTTTACTTTGGTAGATACTTAAAAAAAGGGGTTCAAATTAGAATTATTTTTTTTTATTGGTGGAGCTGAGCTGTAAGTAGTAGTAGCAGGCACAGTACCAATTATTTTTGCACAGTTGCACATCCCTATCACCCCTCCAAAAATAGGGCACTAGAATCCCTAAATTTCTGGGATGCCCACACAGAAATATGCAAGCCTAGGAATGTGCTTCCTCTATTTATTTGCGTTTATTTATTGAATTTTTCATTTTCACAGTGCACACAACAAATGGATAGTGAGTGAATGTTGTTACTCTTGTTTGGTAAAATAAGTACGAGTGTGTACATGTATAGGTAATAACTACTGCCTAAAGGGAAAAGTAGGTGCACAAGATTCCTTTTAGGTCTCAAATCAGACTCACTGCACAAGGAAGGAGAGTTTGATTGGGCTGATTTATTGTCATTGAATGTCTTGATTCGTCAGAATTCATATATGTTTATTAAAAAAAATAAGGGCTAATTTTAGTTTAGACCATAAATTTATATTATCTTAGAATTTAACTTCTAACATATTCATAAAATTTTGAATCATGTTTTTTTTATTATACCCACATTTTCAGTACGTGTTATTGTTGTTTTTGTACTCATGTTCAAATATAATATAAAAAATTTTTAAAAAAAATCTAGGCTTCAAAATTTTCAATTGGACATGTCACGACTTAAACTCATAGATAATATAAATTTCAAGGTTTAAATGTTAATTAACCCAAATTTTTTTTATAAAACATCAAAATTATTTAGATATATTGCACATTGGAGAGCATGTATTGAGAATGACTCGACCTTAAAGATCAAACTGATAAATCATTTGGGCTCCATGTGGTCACATTTGTTGTGACGAAACTATATATCGGTGTGCTTTTAGATTTTGGCCTATACGACATAAAACACAGGTTTATATGTAGTTTCGTATTGAATCCACGAGCATGTCTAAGTTCACGGACATTGACATTACCAAATCTACGTATCTTAAAGTCCACCAAAAAATATAAAGAGAAACTACTTGGAATAATTTTATTATAATTGATATGATTTCTTTTATTGGCTAGAAATATGACTTATATATATATATATATATATATATATATATATATATATATATATATATCTATATATATATATATATATATATATATATATATATATATATCGTACACAAGGCGTAACATAGTCGGTTCTGACATTTTAAGAATCATTTTATTGTATTTTAAAAAATAGCTAAGCATAAATCTAAAAATAATTTGTTTATGTTAGTCTAAAATTTTTTTGGCCTTCACATGGTCGAAACGCCCGGGGCCTGGTACAATGAAATTTGACGTTATATGACAGTTGGATTAAAAGAAAATATCAAATGGTAGTTATATTCCTACTATGTCCTCTTTGTTTTGTTTCACTCATTAATGCTAGTTGTACTACTCTTGTGTCCCAAATGTAATTAACACTGTGTCCCGTGACTGTGGATTAATAATTTCACTGCTGGCTTCTATGATTCCAAGTTCCAACCACTAAATCTAAGCTAATTTTAAGAATAAATATTGTAATTAAAGGCTTGGTTTGATATTTTTTTTATGCTTTTCGAAAAGCAGGAGCAAAAGTGAAAATAGCCTCCCCTTAACTTCCTTAAGCTACCCCATAAATGAGTCGGCTTATCCAAAAAGGCCAAATTTTTTTTACTATTTTTCATAAATTTTGAGTAAAAGCAATCCCTAGTTCGAATTTGGATCCTCTATAGTCAAATTATTGCCTTGTCTAATGTAATGTTTTAAAAACCGGACCGAGTCCGTAAGTTGTGGCATAGTGGTAGCAACGGAAGTTCCGACATGGAAGGTGCAGTTCAAATTCTCCCTTGACATTTGACAAGCAGAAGAAAATGACACTTAAACAAAAAGGATAGATAATTAAATCTAAATTTTTGGTATAGGTCGGACCGAGGTCCAACTGGATTCAACGGAGGTTCAAATAATCTTGATTTGGTTTGGATTGACTTGGTTTAAATAGGTAAGATATTCATATTTACTTATTGGTTTGGGTTGGTTTTTAGTATGTTTGGTTTGGTTTGATTTTATAACTATAAGGTCTATCAAAACCAAACCACAAGGAAATGGTCTAAATCTCATTTTTTTTGAGTTTTTTTAAAAAAAAATTCTAAATTGGCAGGTTCAATTGTGAACCGGTTCAACTGGTTCGACCGGTTCGGGTGGTTCGGTCGGTTCTCTGGTTCAACCCCGGTTCATAAAAATTCAACATGTCTTAAAAAAATAGGTTCAAGTCAGACCAGATCGATTTTTCAAATATCGATTTGATCCGGTCCAACAGCCGGTTCGGTTCTAACAACACTTGTCTATGTAATCAAAGATGTCCGAATAATTTGAAAGGAATTGTATTATGTTTTGGAAAACAAAAACATCTTAATAATTAAATAAAAATTTAAATGCCAATAAAAATTTTACCATGTTTTTGGATTTTTTTTAGATTTGTTATAAAAAATTTAATAGAGTTGTTAAAAATAAAATGTGTAGCTCCCCTTATAAATTATGGATAATTTTGATAAACTGTTATGAAAATATGTGGACATGGTAGAAACTTTATTGGCAGTTGCAGTTTCCTAATTAAATCCTTTTACATTAATCTAAATTGTAAATTGCCAAGATTAGTTTCTCGAAGCAATACAAGGCATATATTCTAGAATGATTGATTTTCCATGAATAAATGATACTCTGACAGTCTGACTCTTTTCCCGTGCAATCAAGCGGGCCCTTGAAATATAACTGCTTGTGGTCTCCCAGTCACTTTATTATGCCACGCACATGTAAGGTTCTCGGGGCCCACTTTACATAGGGCCCTTGCTACACTTCGAATAATGTTGTCATAAAAGTATATATTAATGAAATTAATACACAGTCTATAAGTTAATTTTATAATATAATATATATAATCTTTGGTTCTCGATTTTTTTTTACTCTTATAAACCTATGCAT
This sequence comes from Iris pallida, assembly GCA_029216955.1. Classification (NCBI taxonomy): domain Eukaryota; kingdom Viridiplantae; phylum Streptophyta; class Magnoliopsida; order Asparagales; family Iridaceae; genus Iris; species Iris pallida. Next base: position 14,061 of record JANAVB010007174.1, on the reverse strand, counting down.
GTTTTTCTAACCAGTAGTTAATGGATTATATTTTTTAACATTCACTTTAAATCAAAATCTTGTAAAAAATTGAGAGTTTAAAGATCTAATCTGAACGGTCAAAAAAATATTATCTTATTTTTTGTAATCACAATCTCGTGATTCTATAGTAACAAATCGTTCTAAATATGCAACTGAATAGAATCTTTATTCTTTTCCTAGCCGTGCCTTATTTTCTTAACCCAGCTTTGGTTGGGCCCCCCTGTGTTAATGTCATATCACTGAATGTTACCAATTCTTTTCCGTTATAATTTCCTTGACCTATTCATTATGACTTAAAACCTCCATACGCCAAACAAATCGTGCATTACCGTCAAATCCAATCATGTGAAATACTTTCTGAACTTACTAAAATTCTTCCTTATCTTGGTCCGCAAGTTCTTCTTTTCATGATTCCCTCAATCTTATCTCTTCATCATCCATGCCATGCGATGATTGGGCTCCTCTGTACCATATCGCCATAGTTATATCCGACCAAGTAATTTTCTTCTGTATTGTTGAAGGCGGAACGTATATAAGAGCGGCGTTGAATTGGTTAAAATTTTCTTGTAGATTTATTGACTCAATAGGACCATGATAGTACCTAGGTTTTATTTCATAGTCCGTGAGTACGGTCAGAATTGCCCAATATCCTAGTATCTTTTCTTCAAATCAGACCTTTCCATATACCTTGTGAGTAGGATTACGACCACAATTTTCTCTTCTGACTAAATTTTTATAAGTTGGATAGTGTCTTGAACTAAGAGTACTTAACTTAAAATGTGGCATCAAACTAGGATATCACTTATAACAGCGTCTCCATCATTTCGAGAAGTCCAGTACAACTAGTCATAATTAACTTTCTGCGATAAATTTTCTTATTATTTCTATCATATTTATCTTAATTTCGAGTACGAAATTTTATTTTGTTATTTTATAAAAATGGGAAAACAGAACTAATTTTCAGGATACATATGTTTGCTGATTTTTAATAAATATCTATGAGGGTTTATAATTTCCAGAAAAATTAGTATAAATTTTTATGATTAACAAGGATCATTTTGATACTTTATTTTATGTATAATTGAGTTTTTTGTCTATCTCAAAAATTGTTGGAACTCAGTGTACAGTCTGATTTATTTATTGAGTAGTTACGACTTACAAAGTTTTGTGTTGATTTGAGTTATTGTAGTATTGGACCTCACCCTACACTAGTGTAAAGGCCCTAGAAAATTAATTTGGATATAGTGGCACTCCACATTAGACTTTTATGCTAGGTCCCCACTTGGCTAGTATCCAATTAGGAGTCGTGTCACACCACTAGTGTAAAATCTTGAACATAAATTAGATGCTGAGTTTGTATATCATTATTGACAGGACACCGGACATCTATATCTTCGTACTAGTATTCTTGCTTTGCTCGAGGCAAGTACTTCTACAAACTTTACATACTGTTACAACAATGAACTGCGATTCCAACCATGTTAAATGCTGATCCTTGGGGTAGCAAGTCAAATCTTCACATGTTGTATTATTTGCAATCCCTACCATGTTTAGAACAGTTTTATATCTCTCACATGATTAGAATCTGGGTTATGGGAAACTGATAGTTGAGTACGTGATCATGCCCCATTTATCGTACCGAACAAAGTTTCATTCTACATGTTACTGCGCCGTAGGCCTTTATCTCAAAGCTGTATTTGTGCGTATGTACATCTATCGCCTTTACATTTGTACGAAAGTACATTTCATTATGTGCCTCTGTACATTGTACACCTATTGACGATCACGTACCTGCTACAGTTTTAAATATTACATATACATCTGTCTCTATGACATATGTGTCCTTGCCATAATAGATTATGATGTACCATGATTCCAGTTTATTACATTCCTGTTCATTTTATGTTTCGTATATTTAGTTTGCTAGAATCAGTACTTGCTCCCGTCCTGACAGGATAACGTTGTAGGTATACTTACTGAGGAGGAGTTGCTCTGTGATTCATATTATGGAGTTACTGTCGAGAACCAGGCCTTGTCTTACGAGGATGTACCTGCGGGAAAACTCGTCTAGTTTGCGTAGTTGCTCGAAGTTCCGAGAGTAGTCATATTGTTAGACTATGTATTTTGTGTCTGGACCTGAGCTTTACATTTCGGACTTGTACTTGGGACATACTTATATACGAGATGACTTTTGCGTTTAGGACATTTCTGACTCTTTATTACTTATAGAACTGTTAGCACATTTTAGTCTTACCTTGATATCTTTGGAACATCTTACTACGCTTTATCTCAAGCGTAGGCTGGACATGACTCGGCCCGGTCCAACAATTTGGGTAGCGGATCGTGACATGTTTTTAGTGGTGGCCCACGCAGGTCCAGACTTAAGTTGTTTGGTTACGTTATTGTACCAAGCATGCCTGCAACTAGGATCTTAAGATAACTAGATAACACTAGGAATAACATTTAGAACACCTAGAGGATTCCTAGGATTACAATATAGGAAACTCATCACAGCATAGGACCGTTTACTAAATTTAGTATCTTGTTTGAAATTCAGTAGGTTACAATTTTGACCAGGACAATACCCTTGGGATGACTCCTGAGGATCTCACTCTAATCTTACCTAGAAATCTGTTTCCACTTATTTCCATTTGCTCTTCCTTAAATTCGTTGTTGAATTTAATTTCTGATTTTCGTTGTTGACTTTGATCTTGCATCGTGATAAATTTTGTGGATTGAATTATGATATATCCTGATAAGGTAAATGTCTGCTTTAGTTATGGAGTTTAGAATTTATCGCAGCCATATTAGCTGGTATGACAAAAACATAGGGTCTGATTTTGGGTATACTTATCTTAGTTATGGAATTTAGATTTTCTCGCAGCCATACCGGTTGGCGTGGCGAGAATTCTAGATAATATGATTTTAGGGTGTATACCTTAATCTTGACTCTATCGTTTATTGCATCTAAGCTTACTGGTGTGCAAAAATTCTGGCAGCATGATTCAGGAAGACGTGTATGGTTATCAGATCATATCTCAACTTGGTTCACTTCGTTATGACCGAATGAGCAAGAACAAGTTCTTATTATCATTCTTCCCGTCTTGATTAACTCTGTCCAATTACATCCACAACAAGGATTACAGGTTCTCTAGGACTCTCCAACAGGATTGCTTTCATGTTATCTTTTTGGACATAATTATTTTGTGTTCCATCTTTTCTATTACTTGACTAAACTCTCTTCGTTAACCTCTTGGATAATTTTCTCGTTATGCATCCCGTGTCTTCATACCATTCTTGGAGATATTTGACGAACTTCTGTTTGTTTGACCCTTTAACTTGTTTGGACACTGTTAGGATTGCTTGATCCAGTCTTAGGCCTTGTTACCTTCTACTTGATAGACGATCGAAATAGCCAAACCTTGTTAACTGATTCTATAGTATAACTATAAATGTATTGTGTGATTGTGATAAATACTTTTCCTAGGGATTGGTTTAGATTAAGCTTATTAGGACAAGTATGGGTGACTGACTGTAGTAGACTTGGAAACCATTAAGAACGATTGTATTGATAGTATAAATTGATGATAGGATATCTAAGTTGGAGAAATGAGATAGTATATTGTTGTGATACGGATTGATGATCCGAATCCTGTTTTATAAATTGAGGATTTAGCATTTGTAGAATTTTGGTTGGTTACCTATAGCTAATTACATGTGATTAGAGGGTATATCGATATGTGGAATGGTATAGAATAAGTTAGAATGGGATATAATATTGCGTACGAGACCGGAAAGATATCGATTAAAAAGACAAGGAACGAGGCAAAGACATATGTACTTTGGTAATTAATAAATCAGGAGTTTGAAATCGAGGATTTATATTCGGAGGACTTGTTGAGTAAAAAGAAGAAGGCTCTACGCCAAGTATAAGTATTGAACGTATAATTTCAAGGAGAAGCGTGTAGAAAAGGATTGACGACAAATGATGCTAAGGGCCTGTGGATTGATAGAATATGGACTTAGGATACGATAAGAAAATCCAGTATTTATAATTGAGGTTGAAAATATGGTTGATGACCAAGCATTGTTTGCTTATGAACATACCCAGAGAATGACCTATAGTTTAGGGTATACATAAAGGTTCCATGTTACTATGGAAGATTTTAAAGGATATATGACGTAGTTTATGATAGAAGGACCATTGTTGAACCTGAACAAAAAAGATTGTAAAGAGAACAGCAGAGCTGATTTCAAGGGTAGCAGTTTGAGTATCGTAGCCAGAGCAGCTACATATATAGTTTGACCTATGGATGATTTTTAATTTCGAGGACGAAATTCTTATAAGGTGGGTAGGATATAAGCCCCCTGAATTTCAGGACTATTTTAAATTTTCTAAATAAATTATTTTCAATAAATATTATTATTCAATTATTTGTGATCTTGTCTATGGACCCACTACAAAGGACCATGCTTTTGCTCCCGAGGAAGTCCACGCAGGGAACCTCGCTTGGTAGTCTTGCATAGATTATTTGGCTTAGTTATTGAACTGTTTAGACTATATCTTGTAGTTACTGGACTTTGTCTCCAGTTAGATACTTTAGAAGTGTATTATTAAGTCTGTGCTTATTTACTTTCGCTTATAGTTGCTGTGTTGTGATGAACCTTTAAATATGATTTAGGACTGTTAGCAGCTTAGATCCTTTATGTCTATTCTTAGAATAGCTTACTACGCTTTAACCAAGCGTAGGCTGGACATGGCTCGGTCCAGCCCAATAATTGGGTGACGGGTCGTGACAATGAGTCCAACCAAGACTTTATATCCTGCCTCGTAGCTGGGCTGGCTGGGGTTCTGGACCTCCGGGAAGCATGACTCGAGAAGCTACTCCTGAGTGTGAGCTTGATCTTCTTGTTTGGCGGGGGTACTCGCTGATCCTTCCGGCTGATTGGCAGGACCAGGGACGGTGCCGCTGAAGAAGACGACACAGGGAACAATAAGGAAGGACCATGACAGATCAAAGATACAAGCATGTGATCAGGTCAAGATTTCGGAAATATTAGAAGACACGAGTAGAGATCAAGGGCGAGTGCTGATTGAGACATCTATTCGGTAAACTCTCACATATCTTGATTCATAAGACCTGTATAGGCCACCACTAAAACCGTATCACACCCCAGAACCAGAATACTGGAGAGCGGGGGCGGACACCAACCAGCTACGTATATTAAAGTGCAACCCACCTCGTTATACGGTCACGGCTGTCTAGAATACATGAGGGTTTATCTACAAGCCATCAGTCTCTTATGGTTATGAACAAGCCTATTGTCTCAATCTCAAGCAAGTAATAGCAGTTACAAGATGTCAGAGCACCAAATATATAATAGTAAGGCGTCCCATACATTACATATTTGGATGATCACGAAGCTAGTTGTACAAGAATGCGAAGACTAGCAAGAGTTTCAGTCATATATGATCAACCTTAGGATTTTTCAATCATGCTACAGCCCGTAGGCAGACAGTAGTAAAGTGCAATCGAGCTAACACGTGCTCGTCGGCTAAACGCCTCAAAAGAATATTTTTACAATAGAGTGGAGAGCAAAATAAAACCCACTCGTTGCCAGGGTTACGCCTGGTGGTCACCATCTGGCAGAAAGATAGGGAGATCTCCTGGAGCTACTCCGGTATCTGGCCATACAAAACCATCTGGGTCAGATCCCAGAAAGAGCAAGTGCCACAAAGGAAGCTTCACTTAAGAACTAAACCAGCAATTAGCACAAAATATAATAATATAATAAAACTGGAGATATGGAAAATCATGATAATATACGACAAGATAACCATGAGACTATTTAGATAACCAAGTTACAACCCTTAAACCAAACAAAGACCGGGGTTGTAACCCTTCATCTGAACGAAACTTAGTTTCCTACCATTTATCGATAAGGTAAAACACAAGCAATCAGGTCATGTTACAATCTTGTACAGGATCAGGACAAGACTAGACTGGGTTAGACTCCATCCAATCAAATCACGGCTAAGCAATGAGTACGGCTTGATACTTTAACTAACTAGGGTTATCACAGGCCTAGTTACTAGCAAGATGCAATGAGATATTCCAACAGCCACAAGCCCTGCAGACCATCCAGGCTATCCGGACGCAAATTAAGGGTTGAATTCATGTGGGTACATTGTCCAAAGAACACATGTACCCTTAAGTAGCTTGAAGGGTGCAACACATGACAGTGTGCTGGAAATGTGCCCTACTCGACGGCAGGCTACAGATCCCATGATGGGGCACCCAGATAATGGGAATTCCTGTAGCTGGAAAATCTTTTCATGACTACTGGATTATTTTAGTTATTAACCTTAGTCAGTTTAAGTAGGTACCCCTGACCGTGGTACTCTGGGATCCCTGCCCTAGACATGATGAAAGATAATATTGGTTCATTTGTACAAACACAATCGCCCACGGTGTCCGGGCCATTCATTCTTGTCATGTCATGTTTAGCCGTCGCAACACACAATAGTTCCCATCATGCTTGCTTGTCATGTCATGTCATGTCAGTTACTTGTCATACCATGCCATGTACAATTATTGGTCCAGTCATATCAATCAATTCGTGATTATCAAGCTCATGACAAGAGGGTGTAAGCACAAAAGGCACACGGTTATGCATAGGGGCTCAAAGCCTCTATGCGAATAAAACTACGCTAGGCTAGGGGGCCTCGAGCATAAAATGGCTTTACGCGAGCAAGACCAAGGAAAGATAGCTCTACGCGAGCAAGGTTACGCGTGAGCAAGACTCTACGCAAGTGGGACTCTACGCACGGGGCACTCTACGCTAGCGAGACTCTACGCAGCAAGAGGATCTACGCGAGCGCGAGTCTACGCGAGCGGGAAGGCCCCTGCGTAGAGTTCAATTAAACTCGACGTAGGCACGGATCACACTGGCATGCAGTGCGTGTGCGTAAAGGAGACACTATGCAGGCACGTTAAGACGTGTGCGTAAAAGGGTCACTACGCAGGTACGTTAAGACGTGTGCGTAAAGGAGAAAAATGCTACCCTGGCACGTAAAACGTAGGCGTAAAGGGAAGTCTCTACGCGAGCACGTATGAACGTGCGCGTAAAGGGCTCGTCTTCTCCCCAAGGCCAAGACAAGCAGCCATGGGTCTCAAGAACTCCATTCCGGCCAAGAGGCCAAGACTAAGTGAAATCCAGCCATTCAAGAGCCAAACTCGCATAAAATCGAAATCCCTACTACATGTAACTCTCCATTTCGAAACAACCAAGTTTTAGAAGATCAAAACCATGAAGATCAAAAATGCTAAAACTTAGATCTACATGAAATGAGCCACGAAATCAAAAATGTCAAGTACTAAAGTGTCTTAGAATCTCGTGAGGAAGACAATGGAACAATAAAACTTGAGTTCCTCCATGAAGTAAGTTGTACTTGCCTAAGCTCTCTGGTAGGTGGAGAGAGTTAATGGAGGAAGAAGAAGAGTAAATAAAGAAGTGAGTGAGGAGAGAGAAAGGGGTTGGTAGCTTAAAGAGGGGTTAGCATATTGGGCCAAGTCCTAACAAACCGAGTCCAACCAAAACCAAGCCAAGCCAAGCCGAACCAAACCCAATGCATGCCAAAGCCAGGATAAACCACATGAACCAGGAAATTCTAACTAACCCATGCCAATGCAAAACCCAAGACTAGCCAGTCAGGACAAGTCGAACCAGGATGAACCCAAAATAAACCAAGGCATGATTAAACCAGGATCAAGCTAAGCAAGACAAGTCTAACTACGGGTCGGAATTTCGTACACGTATACTGGAAATACGTATAACAAAAAACAGGGTGACAGACGTTTCACTTAAACGTCGCTAATGTGCAAAATTTAGCGACGTTATACGAACGTCGCTAAATTTACGTCGCTAATGGAGCAGATTTTAGTAGTGATTAATTACTGTGGTGAACATGTGTGTATATATCTTTGCAGAATTATTTTCAAATGGATTTGAATTTCTACTTGCGTCATCGTTCATGAATGTACAATCGTCATTCTAATGACATATGCGGTGTACGGGATGAATACATAGAGGGAGTAGAGCAATTCTTGCAGTTCGTCGAGGCGTTCCCTCAATACATGGACGACATCAAAATTATGTGTCCGTGTGTGAAGTGTCGCAACATGCAATATCATCTTGAAGTGGATGTGATTTTATTTGCTTGAGGGATTTCACGTCGAATTACTATCAGCAGACTGTACACGACGAACTTGTCTATTTAGCATCGAAGCCAGAGCCTTATGTTGAGCCTTATATGCATGTCGATGATACGACGATTACGACGACGGATGCATGAACATGGTTTTTGACACTGCGGGTGTCATGAACCGCACCCTAGAGTAAGGGCACGAGACGTGGGTACTTCCAGCCTACGCCACAGTGTCTGCGGTAGAATGCTGTCCTAGGTCACAACATCTAACAATATAATACTAAACAGTTTATACTCCCCGAATGGGGTGACATAGCAGAAAGTAAACTCAATCACAACTAAGACATGATAAGATAGAAGATAGATAGATAAATACTGCTGAAATAAAGGAAATCCACAAGTACAAACAGAGAGTCTAAGTGTCTAAGATAAATACATATCCCAAGTATCAAATATATACAATCTTGTCACTCTCCGTTCCCGGAATGCGTATTTTTATACATGTGCAACTCATATATATTTATTTAGTATTTATCATGTATTACCTGTATTTAAATTCCTTTAAATTCATGTTAATTAATTATCTGTATTTTATTTCCTGTAATTTTATTCCTGCATTTTTATTTCTGCATTTTTATTTTTTGCTTTTAACCTCTCTGCTTTGCTTTCGGGTTGGCCTTGGATGGATCCGAATGAACCCCCACCACCACCCCCTTTTCTATTTAAAGCCCCCATCCCTCTCTCCTCATAACTCTCCTTCACCATTACTTCTTCTCCTTCTCTCCATCACTCTCTTCCACCTACCAGGAGAAGGCAAGTACATCTTGCTTCTCCTCCACCCATTTTTATGGTTCATTTGTCTTCCTCTTGTGATTCTAAGAGAGTTTACTACTTAGCATTTTTGATTTCTTTGGCTCGTTTCTTCCAGATCTAAGTTGTTGTGTTTTCAGTTGTCCATGGGTTTTGATCTCCCAACCTGGCGTGTTTTCGGAAATAGATAGTTTATGTGGCAGAGCTTCTCATTCCACACCATTCTGAACTATGGAACCTCATTTCTGGCTTGGAACGAAAGTTCCATAAGGTTGGAGTTCGGGAGATTTAGTCACGCTCACGTTCTTACGTGCCAGCGTGAATTTTTAGTCACGCATACGTCTTTACGTGTCTGCGTGAATTTTGAGTCACGCTCACGTTCTTACGTGCCAACGTGAATTTTTAGTCACGCACACGTCTTTACGTGTCTGCGAGAATTTTGAGTCACGCTCACGTTCTTACGTGCCAGCGTGAATTTTTAGTCACGCACACGTCTTTACGTGTCTGCGTGAATTTTGAGTCACGCTCACGTTCTTACGTGCCAGCGTGAATTTTTAGTCACGCACACGTCTTTACGTGTCTGCGTGAATTTTGAGTCACGCTCACGTCTTTACGTGTTAGCGTGACATTTGAGTTATGCTCACTTTATGCGTGCGTGAATTTCTTATCACGCTTTTTCACGCTCATACGCTCACGCTGTGCGTGCGTGAATTACCTTCACACTCACGCTGTGCGTGCCAACGTGAACCACTTTTCACGCTCACGCTGTTTATACGCTCACTCCTACCTACTTAACTTGACGTACCCTTTTTACGCGTACGATTCTTGCGTGACTTGTTGGCCTTAGCATAGACTTGTTGGCGTGACTTGTTGGCCTTAGCATAGACTTGTTGGCGTGACTTGTTGGCCTTAGCATAGACTTGTTGGCGTGACTTCCTGACCTGGGTGTTTCTATTTGTTCTCTAATTTATTTATTTAATGGTAGCATGATAATTTTTCTATTATATCCTTATGCCTTCCGCATGAACTCGATAATTTTAGCATGTTAATATTTTTGATACATATGGTTGTGTAGAACGTGCCCTGTGTCTTGATTGGTTTATGGATACCCAGTGAGACTGGAACTTAATCCTGAGAGTTATAGACTCGACCCCATTTAATACTAATTGACTTTCATGCCTTGTCACCATTGGTAATAATGGTTATCTTGACTAAAATTGATCATGCGTTCCTAGTTGGAGCTAAGAGACTGGCTAGTCGTCTTATCGAATTAAATGAATGAGACACGTTCATGTTATGAACTATTGTAATCGATTAGCCGGTCCCGAATATTGACATACAGGCATGTGCAGGCTTCAATTTATTTATTTTTCTACAAAGCAGCAAGTGTACTTTATGGTCAACGCATGATTACTCCGTGGTTGGATTTGATTGTTGTATTACGCTATGTAAGACCTACAACCTAGCCGTACGGGTATCGTTGTAGAGTTGCGCATATCGTACCCCGTATGAAAGTACTCATTTGAATGACCATGGTCCACGGCATAGGATTTCACTCAACGTAGAGACTATTAAGTTAAATAAAATAATGATTGCATGGAGAGAATGGATCTCCGAGTTCTTACATGGCAGCCCTCTTGGGACTAGTAGTGTCCGACAGGCCGGCTGGTCCCCACAGGTACTGCAAATCTGCCACACGGGCAGGGAGCGGTATCTGGTTATATTATTGTATATTGTATATTGATGACGGGCATCCCACTGGGACTCGTCTAATTCATGATTGGCGCAATTGATTGACTGGATAGACTAGCCTTGCTCGCACATAGTAAGAACTGAGGAATCTTTATTGCACAATTCCAGGATAACTTGGGACCCACAATAGCAAGCCGTAGGAGTTGATTGGCCATTCAAGATGATTTGTTTGTGTACTGTACTTACTCTGTTGCCTAACTGAGATGATCAGAATGTTCGGACATGACGGGCCAACTTCTGTCCTTGTTTGGTTGGGAGGTTGGTTCAAAGTGTCGTGATGTTATGTGAATCCTAGTGGAAAGCAGAGATCTATTATTATATTCTCTTACTTACTGGTTTAATCCTTCATATCGTGCTTTCTTGTGGTACTTGCTATTAGAGGTCTAACCTCTCTGGTTTTGCATGGCCAGATTTAGAGCCGGTTCCCGAGGACTCGGCTTACTTCCACCTCCAAGATGGTCAATACTAGGGGAATGATCGCAGGAGAACTCGAGTGGGTTCCTTACTCCACCGCTCGTTTATTATTTACTTTATACTTAGCCATTTGGCACCGACATGTTAGTCGGATAGTCTTGTACTTGCTTTTACATAATTGTAACTAAGTCAGACTGCAGCTGATAACAATTGTGTATATGTTACTACATCATCTGGCTATGTTTTGTAAAGCCAAATCTCAAGAACATTTTGACTAAGCGTTTAGGATGCCTTACTGCTTTATCTTACATGTTCTCTATTTTTGCTTCTTGTTTGAATGATTGAGACAATAGATGTGAAGTGACCATAGTAAGACTTTCATGTAGTATGCACCCCCTCGTCTGGTTAGACAGCATTGATCGTATTATACGGTATTCTTCTACCCGTAATACGTAGCTGGCTGAGTCATTCCTCCGCTCTCCAGTATTCTGGTTCTGGAGCGTGACAAGGTTTTAGTGGTGGCCCACGCAGGTCTGATTTCAGACTTGTGGGGTGTTTTGATTTATAGAATGTCTCAATCACACGTGTCCCCCCTTGATCTCATGATTCGTTGTTCTCAACCCTTGCTTGACATTCCAGTATCCTTTGACTTCATTGATCCTTCATGTCTGGTTGTTTGATTGTTCTCTTGTCCCTTTTCTTAGGGGCACTTCGTCCGTATCGGTCAGAGCTGGACAACAAAAAGGGCAACATGGGCAACATGACCAGGTTGGTCAGCAACAAGGGCCAGTCTCACCTCAGGAGACTATTCAAGAAGAAGTGATAGTAGAACCAGCAGCTGGACCGCAGTATCCGGAAGTTCCAACACCACCCATAGTTCTACCTACCCCTGTGGAAGTGGACACACCAGCCCTTCTGGAGATCATGAGAGGAACGATGGCTACTCAGCAACATCAGATGTTGGCCCAGCAGCGCATGCACACTCAGCTACAAGAGCAAAATGTGTTGCTCAACCAAGGATTGCAGACGGCTTTGGAAAGAGGAATGAGGACTGATTCAGGAGCATCAGCCAGGTTTTGCAAGTACAACCTCCGCCGTTTCGAGGGCACGGAGGATGCCATCTCAGCAGATGCACGGCTTAAGGATATTGAGGCTATTCTGACAGCAGCTAAGGTACCGGCAGAAGAACGTGTGGATCTGGTGAAGTTGTTACTTCAGGATCTCGTACGTGATTGGTGGGAATCAGAGGAAGTGGGCATCAGACGTCCTGTGGCTTGGGACGATTTTACTGCAAGATTCAAGACCAAGTACTATGGAGTTGTGGTACGGTTTGAGCTCCAACAGAAGTTTATCAACCTCAGGCAGGCCGGCAAGACTGTAGATGCTTATGCAGCGGAGTTCTGCAGATTGAGTAGATTCGCCCCAGAGATGGTAGCAACAGAGAGCCAGAGGGCCATGAGGTTTCAGCAAGGGTTTCATCTTGAACTCTTGCAATTGATAGAGGGGCACAATTACCAAACTTTTGACGAAGTATTGACGGCAACTCGAAGGCATGAGATCACCATTCAGAGGCTCGCGACAAGGACTGGGGGTCAGAAGAGATCCCACAGTCAGATTGAAGGAGGAGGGGGAGCAGCGCCCCGAACAACAGCACCATCCACTGGCATTCACATCCACGATGTGGCGATACAAGGACCAGTACCACCACCCAGGCAGCAGCAACAACAACAGAGGAAGAACCAGCAACCCCCGGCAGGCTGCACTTATTGCGGGAAGGCAGGGCACACAGAGATGTGTGTCGGACATTGAATGGACTGTGTCTGATATGTGGAAATCCAGACCATCGGGTTACCACATGTCCCATGAATTCGAGGTCAGGAGGACCAGGGCAATAGTTTCCTGCTCTGCCAGCACCAGGGACAGGCTCAGATGTTTCGGCAGCAGGGGCCCCGATGCAGCAACACCAGCATAGACCACCCCAGCATCATCAAGGAAGGGGCCAGCAACAACATCAGGCTAGGCCGCAGCATAAAAACCAGCAAGGAGGTCGAAGGCAAGCATTCACTCTGTCCTTGGAAGAGGCATTGGCATCGGGAGATGTTGTGGCAGGTAACATTCGTCGCCTCATATCCCGCAGTAGCATTGTTTGATTCGGGAGCATCACACTCATTTATATCTGTACAATTTATGACACGACTAGGAATGGAGTTCGAGACATTGCCAGGGAGGTTGAATATACTCACTGGTAATGGGCTCGTAGGAGTTAGTAGAGTTATTTTAGCATGTAGCGTTGTAGTTTGCGGGCATTCTTTATCCCCCGGTTGATAGAATTTCCTGTTAGAAATTTCGACGTTATCTTAGGCATGGACTGGCTGAAAGACAGTCATACGACAATAGATTGTCGTAGAGGGAGTGTATCTTTTGATATTCCAGGCATGAAGAGATTCACCTTAGTCAGATCAGGGGCAACTCAACAAGAACATGGAGTAATAACGGCAATGGAAGAAGTTCAGATTCCGAAGGTAGTTGAAGAGTTTCTAGACGTATTTCCTGAAGAACTTCCAGGTCTACCACCAGTTAGGGATATTGAGTTTAGTATAGAATTGGCACCAGAAACTAAACCAATATCAGATCGATTTTATAGAATGGCAGATTCAGAGCAGGCCAAGGTATATCCGCACATAGAGGAACTGAAGGAGAAGAAGTTCATCCAAGCTAGCGTGTCACCCTGGGCAGCACCAGTGGTACTTGTGGGGAAGAAGGATGGGTCATCCAGATTGTGCATTGACTACAGGAAGCTTAACGCGGCAACAGTGAAGAACAAGTACCCATTACCCAGGATCGACGACTTATTT
>JANAVB010007173.1:0-45791 GCA_029216955.1 Iris pallida | reverse complement strand
GCGCAAGGGTAGACTGCGCAGGGGTTACCTTGCGCAAGGGTAGACTGCGCAGGTTACCTTGCGCAAGGGTAGATGCGCAGGGGTGGATTGCGCAAGGGTGGATTGCGCAGAGGTGGATTGCTCAAGGGTGGCTTGTGCAGAGGTCGGCTTGTGCATGGCTGGCTTGCGTATGGCTGGCTTGCGCATGGATGGCTTGCGCCAGCGCAATCCAGCGCAGCGCAAAGCACTGGCTGAGGTCATGCGCAATCGACCCTGCGCTAAAGAGCACAGGCCTGGGGTGCGCAACCGGCCATGCGCTAAAGAGCGCAAGGCAGAGGGATGTTCTTCCTGGCCGAGCAGGTCCAAGAACACCAAGGACTTCAATTCTTCATAACTTTGTCAAATCAAAACCAAATCTAGATTTTCAAAGTTCTAACTTGAGAAAAATCGAATTCTCTTCCACATGGAAGCATCAAAACATGCAAAATCGAAGTTTAATAGATCAAAACCAAGGATTTTTAAAAATGGTTAAAACCTAGATCTAGAAGAATGAAAGCTCCAAATCATAAAATGTCAAGTTCTAAAGTTGTTCTCCATGGCCTAATCTAGTTATTGGACAAATAAAAAGTGGTGCTTATTTGATGGCAAGGTGCACTTGCCTATGGGTTGGGGAGTTGTGTGGAAGAAGGAAGAAGAAGAAGTTGTAAGAAATTAATGGAGTTATGGAGGAGAGAGAAAAGGTTTGTAGGTTTTAATGAGGGTGGTTGTGATGGAATAGAGGTGAAGAATAGGCTAAGGTGTTCCACTCATGATGAACCAAACCAAACCAAACCAACTCCATAAAATAAAACCAAGCCATGGTCCAAACCCATTTACGAGAACCCGAATCCGCAAGTCAGAGAAAATAAAATACGTGCCAAAATCAAATTACGAGTATAAATATGAAATACAGTAAATGGGGGTGACAGTGGCACATGTCAATTCCTTGGGAAATTCTTGGTATCGTGGTTTAGTAAGAAACAAAATTCAGTTGCTCTTTCAACCACTGAGGCCGAGTATATTACGGCCGGTTGCTGTTGTGTACAAATTCTTTGGATGTCACAAACACTCATAGATTATGGCATTTCTCATACATGCACCCCTATTAAATGTGATAACACTAGCTCGATCAATCTCACGAAAAATCTGATTTGTCACTCACGCACGAAGCACATTGAAATTAGACACCATTTTCTTCGTGACCATCAACAAAAGGGGGATATTCGTCTTGAATTTATTGACACTACTTATCAGTTAGACGATATTTTCACCAAACCGCTCCGGGAGGATCGTTTAGTTTTTCTTTGCCAAGAATTGGCCATTTTAAATTTCTACTCATAGTTCTTCTCTACCGGCACACCAACGGTATACTGCTGTATACCGACAACATGCCAATTTTGGTTCAGAATTATGTTCTGTGCCAAAATCGGTATACCGTCGGCATACGTCGGCATACCGACGGTATACCGGTGCGCAGCGGACTGTTGTGTCAAATCCAGCTCGGGCCCACCTTTTTTTCATTCTCTCTTATTCTATTCTTCTCCTCATTAATAACCTTCCCATCCATTACTTCCCTCTTTATTACCCACCTTCTCCTCTCCTCTTTCCCATATCTTAACTTCCCATCACATTAACTACCCATCTCTTTCTATTCCCCTTTACTCCTCCTTTATCTCCATTATCATCATTTCCAACCCACAAACCTCTCCACTTCCTCTTTAAACTGTTTCCTATTAACCAACCCTTCCCTTCCCAACATCTCCTAAAAAAACCTATTTTATTCTTCATTCTCCTCCACTTCTCACATTCTCTCCAAACCCTACTATCTTCTTCTCCCAATGGCTGCCCCCAAGTGTGCTCGTTCCTCCTCCATCGCTTCGAATCCCTTCACCCCGATGGCTCTCCCCCATGGCTACGATCAGCGGGTCTTCACCTCTCCCTTGGCTGCCGAATCTTGGTTTTAACACTTCATGCACCATAACGTCTACAAAGGTTGAGCCATCAAATGGAATCTCTTCCCCGGCCACGTTTCTCTCTTCCAAGAGGCCGGACTATCTTTCCTTCTTCGGCTTCAGGTGCCTATCTACCCCGCCGCCGTATGTCTCTTCTACTGCAACATGGTCCCGAACATGGAGAACGGCGCCATTGAGATGATGGTCAATGACCATCATTTTGCTTGACGGCTCATAACCTCTCTAGCATTCTTGGCGTCCCAGACAGAGGAGAAGCTCTACCGGGCTTGGCTGCTCTTCATTCTTCGTCGTCGGTCTCCTTTGACGAATTCTACACTATTATTTGCAAGGGTCCAAACCCGCCTAATATCCCGGCTCTTTTCGCCCAACTGGAGCCGTTCTATTACGAGCTACATAGGATCGTGTACCACAGTCTCTATCCCAAGGGCGGCAACTATGATGCCATCACTGGTGATGCCCTGGTATGCATGTACTACTTGTATTCGAGGAAGCCTTTCTCCTTTCCCAAGAATCTTCTCTATGCTTTCTTCGGCGTCCTGCCCGCGGGAAAGCAGAATCTCTATTATGGCTCCTTCATCACTCTCATCTTGGAAGCCAAGCAAGTCAACCTCTCTCAATGCTACTCGGACAGTGTTCTATCCTTCCTCGCTATTTTTTGCTCTATCAGTGGTGCCTCTACATCACGTGCCTCCTCATTCCAAGAGCCGCCAGCTTCTGCTCATGCCACACCCACCTCTACTCCTCCTGCCTCCGGCCGCTACATGTCGCTGACTCAGCAGTATTTCGATATTCGTATGGCTCAGACAGAGGATCAGATGCGAGCCGACACTCATGGCCTTGGCACTCTGATTCAGTCCCGCTTCCATGACCAGGCCTATTTTATTCAGCGCACCCTTCAGGACCGGGATGTATTTTTGGATCTGAATCTTCAGGATCCGATATACCAGGCCTCCCACTTTTCCGATCCCAATGCCTACGGTTTTATGTACCCAGACGGCATTGATCCTTTTGGCGCTTTCCACCAGGTCCAGGATGATAGGAATGATCCGGCTGACGAGTAGGGGTTGCTTCCTTTTGATGGTGGTGTTGAATAAATGGGTGTCTTAGTTTGTTTGTGTTGGTTTCTTTTTCTGTCTTTTGAGGTCCTTCGGGGACCAGTGTTTGGTTGTTACTTGTTGGTTGCAGTCCTACAGGGACTTGTTATCTGCCTTTTTATTGTCTTGCTAACTATCGTAGTGGAGAGTTTTTCATTTGGTCTTATAAAGTTTGTTAAGGGTGTCATGCGTGTATTCAATTTCAAAGTTTATCTATCAATACATGCTTTTGTCTATGATACTGTGCTCCATTTTTATGCTATTTTTTCTTATTTTTCCCCATCTTTGACTAAGTGACAAAGGGGGACAAAACATATTGAGGGGGAGTTGTCTACCTACGGAGGAGTCACTCTCTGAAGATGCTATCTCTCTATTTTGTCAATTATCAAAATGGGGGAGATTATTGGCACATTTTATTTTGATAATATTTAACAGCATCTTCGTAGTTTAGTTTTCTCTGTTTTTAGATTGATATCTTGTCAGAAGCTCTACGACATAAAGTCTGTCCATTCAAATTTACCATCCATTGCCATGAAGACTGAAGCAAAAGACCGGCGCTCCTTGCAATAGACGGCTTCCTATACTGCATGATTTCGAGTCTGTACAAGGTCTAGGTCTTTCTGTAAACACTTAAGGTTCGATGACAAACTAAAAGCTTTCTACTTCTTAAAGTCAAAAATCAATATCCTATAGATCGACATACCAGCGGTATGCTCTGGCATACCGGCGGTATACCGTTTTATTGTCCACAAAACCTTCCGTTTTGAAATGTCGGCATACCGACGGTATGTTTTGGCATACCGACGGTATACCGTTTTGTGGACTATAAAATGTTCTGTGACAAACGTCGGTATACCGACGGTATGCTCCGGCATACCGACGGTATACCGTTTTGTTTGCTTCAAAAACGTTCTTTGATAAACGTCGGTATACCGACGGAATACCGCGGCATACCGACGGTATATCGGGTTACGAAAATTTGATTTTTGAATGGCATAGACTGCATTAATGGCAGCATTAAATGCTCCGAACGGATATTAATATGACCGTTACTGTTCGACCGGTATACCGACGGTATGCCGGTGCATACCGACGGTATGCCGGTTAGGCTGTATCCAGGAGCATTAAATGCTACCTACTCTTGGTTTCTCTATAAATGAAAGCCTTCTCTCTCTTGAAGCTTTCACCAACTCTTGCCATAAATTTTCCAAACAACCAAGAGCTCCACCATTAATACTCTACCAAGCTTTTAATTGTCATCCTCTTCCAAAGTGCTAGAGTATTTAAGAGTTGTAATTTTCGATCTTCAAGTGTTAGAAGATCAACTAGTTCTCTTCTCATTTCTTTGAAGTTGGCGAGCCTTCGTAAGAAAACTCGTTTGTTGAAGTTGGCGAGTTCTTCGGATCCAAACTCGTGTGTACTATTTTATTAAATAGTAGATTTAAGCCGGAGAGAGTTCCGAGACTGGATGGCCTTAAGCGAGGATACCAGGATACATCTTGTGTTTGATCTTCTTACTCTATCTTTTTATTTGTCATATATTGCTTCTTGTGATCAAGTTATTTTTATTTTCCTATTCACCCCCTCTAGGGTTCTACATTATGTCTGTTATTGCGCCGTTTAGATACTTAGACTTATTTTCCTTTCTATTTACACTTCTCTTGAGATTTTCATATTTATGATATCATTCTATTTTCTGCCTTAGATGTGATTGAGACTGTATTCTGTATTGTCACCTCCACTTGGAGTGTATATACTGTACAGGTACCTTATATTGTTAGATATTGACCTAGGACAGCGTTCTACCGCCGACACTGCGGCGTAGGCTGGACGTACCTACTTCTCATGCCCTTACTCTAGGGTGCGGGTCGTGACACTTGGTTTCGATAGGGAGCTGGCAGATGATGGCTTTCGTAGTCTATTTGGAGATAAAGATTGGATGCTTGCGAAGGGTTCCCAACAACTGGCTCGGGGAGATTTTTGTTGTGGCATGTACATGCTCAAGCCGTTGAGCTATACATGCAGACAACAGATACTGGATAAAGGCTCAAGAGATATTCGACAGGAGGTGGACCATTAAGAACT
The DNA here is from genome assembly GCA_029216955.1 of Iris pallida. Lineage (NCBI taxonomy): Eukaryota > Viridiplantae > Streptophyta > Magnoliopsida > Asparagales > Iridaceae > Iris > Iris pallida. The sequence goes on along the minus strand of JANAVB010007173.1, from coordinate 40,621 downwards.
TGCTAAGAATGGACTTCTAGATGCTTTGAGGGATAGGAAGAATTCAAATTGTCGAGACAAAGCAACGGATGGTGATGAGTCAAGGATTGAGGGTCAGTTTGTTAGTCCCATGATAGCTGACCGGTCTCTAGGAGGGTGTTGGTTTACAGATATAGTTTTGGTAACAAGTGGTTTGCCAAAGCTTCACGGAGCGACATCGATTTTAGTAGTTGAAAGCCAGGAAGAAGATCAATGTTTGCAGCATACTCAATCTAGGGTGGGAGCATCATCATTCATACAGTTCAGGCAAAGCTGTAGGTCATCGACGACATGTAGTGCGTGATATTCTGCTCAAGGACGCATGTGTATGGGGGAGCTTCAAGTTCGAACTCGAAGGTGGACAGGTTCAAGAGTTTGAATGTCGTTAGAATCACACTGTCCGCTTGGTTGGGCCAACCAAGGTTGAAGAAACTCGTCGAAATGTTAACACTTTTTGGTGGAAGATGGAAGTCAAAGACAAGCAGCCGAGACTTACGGTGAGGCTGATCATCAGAAACTTCGATCTTGGTCGTATCATTCATATCGGTAGGATCCTAGTGGTGTAGGAGGTGCTACGCATGGCAGCTAGCATGACGTGACGATCGAGGAGCTGGAGACAAAGAAAGATGCAAAACAGCTCGAAGGATCGGAGATCAGTGGAATGGGGGAACAGGAACTTTGTTACCGGAAGACATGCATGGAGTCCAGTTGAGGAGCCATAGGGTCAATATCCTATAATCAGACTGGAGGGGGAGATTGTTGGAGTCCAATCTGGATTTGGTAAGGGCAAATTTTGGATCCCAATATGGTAAAAGATTTAATTTGATATTATTTGGAAATCTATATTAAATATCTAATTTAATTTGATTTACAAATTTGTGTCAAATATTTCATTTCACCATATTTGGACGTCTATAATTGGTGATGGGATACAATCTACACAGTTGGTTGTTGGCGGACGGCCAGATCTGATGGTGGACTACTTTTACAATTTTCTAACCCTACAATTAGGTTTCTCATCTTATTTATATGAGGTGAGGGTGGAGGCACAAAGTGAAGGCACAAAGTAGAGATTTAGGTTGCTCGTCCACAAGAAAATCTAAAAGAAAGTCTGTACATTGCTCTTAGGACTTCGCCATCCAAGATAGAAGGAAGGAGAAGATATAATCGAGGAGTCATCAACTTTGGTTAGGGAGATTACTACGAGTTGGTGAGTGATCTTATTGGCCCATTCCTTGGTCACACCCGATTTTAATAATCGACATGGACTTAAGTCAATACACAAAATATACAGACTACTGCTAATCATTTCAGGACGTGTGAAATCAATATGAACAAGTGTCGTACTACTGCATCATCAAGCACACAAATCATCTATCTGAAGATTACTATCATTGGGATCTAGTCTGAGTCATTTTATAATTTATTATGTATTTTATCTTTATTGAGTCTAGGATTAAATTGTATGATTGACTAGCTAATACTGCCTTAGGATAATCTCAGTCCACATTTCTAAAAAGCCTACCTATTCCCATTCCATTTTACCAAAAGTTCAAATTCATTTTTGCCACAGAATTTGACAAATATTCAAAATTCTCCTAGACAGAACTCAAATCGAGTTCGGCCCAAGTTCGGTCTGTTTGAATTCAAATATCTGTTGCCTCCAAATCTGCATACAACGTACATATGCGAAATTATTGCATCAGAACTCTGCCCGAGTTTGGTCCCAGAAACACCTATAAATAGGAGAGTTTTTTATTTCAAATCACTCATTCATTCTTCTTCTTCTCTATTCAATAAGTGTTTTCACCCGATCAAAAGCCTTCATATCACACCTATACTCCTCTTAGCGGAAAGCCAGTAATATCTATTTCGATCTTGAGTCTTTTGGTGTTCAAGAGTTGTAAAAAGATTGTTCAAAGTACAGTAATTATCTTTGTTGTGGAGACGGTCGTGCGCTCGTCACCAAGCACGATGTTGTGAAGTTGGTCGTGCACTTGTCACCAAGCACGGTGTTGTAAGAGACTGCAAGCTCTCAATTAGCTTGTACTTAAGTGGATTAACATCGAGAAAGAGTACTCGAGACTGGATTAGTCCTCTGAGAGGGATACCAGTATACATCGCTGTGTCACTAAGTTTGATCTCTCTATCTCTAGCTTTATTTATTTATTTACTGTCTCTTATTTACTGCCATAGTTTAAAATTTAAATTGGTGATTATTTTCTGTTGCACTCGTACTCACTCTATTCACCCCCCTCTAGTGGTGCTCAACTGTCCTACAATTGGTATAGAGCGGATTATATTCTAATATAACAAACCTGCAAGAGTATGTATAGCAGCCGTGAAATCAATATTCAATGGTGAAGGGCAATCCACAAATAGACCCCCACTATTTGATGGTACAAATTATACCTACTGGAAAACACGGATAACTTTCTTCTTAAAGTTTCTTGATTTTGATCTTTGGTCAATAGTTGTTGAAGGTTATAAGAAATCGACACCTACAGTGGTTGACGGCCAGCTTGTAGACAAGCCTCATGACAAATATACAGAAGCTAAAAAAGCTAAGGCTAGTCTAGATGCTCGTGCCATCAATGCACTGTTCTGTGCAATTGACAAAACAGAGTTCAACAGAGTTTCAACCTGTAAAACGTCTCACGAGATTTGGAAACTTCTTGAGGTAACTCATGAAGGTACTTCCCAAGTGAAAAAATCTAAAATCAGTAGACTAACACAGGAATATGAATCTTTTAAGATGAAACTCGGTGAGTCAATTACACAGATGTTTACACGTTTCCTTGATATTACTAATCCTTTGCAATCTCTAGGTAAGGATTACAACAATCATGAGAAGATCAGAAAAGTGCTACGGGCTCTAACCAAGAACTGGAACCCGAAGGGAACAACAATCATTGAAGGAAACGATCTCACCACCATGTCTCTGGAAATGCTGATGGGCAAGCTCATGACCCATGAGCTTGATCTGCAAGAGTTTGAAGAAGCAACCCCAAAGAAAAGTCTATTTCCTTTAAAGCTCAAGCCAGAAAATCTACATGCAATAATTCTGATGAAGAATCATCAAGTGGTGATGAACAAGCCCTACTAGTGAAAAACTTCAGAAAATTCCTAAAGTTTGAGAAATCAAACAGAAGGAAGAGAGATATCCAAGAAAGCAATGAAGATGAAACCATATGCTTTGGATGCAAGAAGTCAGGGCACAAGAAGAAGGACTGTCCAACTTCAAAGAAAAGCAGTCCATATGACAGATCAAGATCAAGTAGAAAAGCAACAACCAGTCGAATGTATGCTAACACAAGCATCTGGCATGAAAGTGATGCCAGTGACACAGAGGAAGAAGATTGAACTTACGAAAATGCCAATGTCTGTCTTATGGCATTTGATAAGGTATCCTCAAATCCTCTATATGATGATTTTACTTTCGATGAATTAGAAAATACCTTTAGCGAATTACTTGATGAAGACAAAACTGTGCTTAACAAGTATAAGCAATCTCGAAAAGAGATTAAGACATGCACAACCGAGATAGCTAGACTGTCCAGTCTTATTGAAGATATTAAAGAGATGTCTACTACCGGTAACATGGAAGAGATAGCCAAACTCAAAGTAGACTATCATGAGGCTATCCTCATGGTTGATAAGAAAGAAAGAGACTATGTCAAAATACAAGAGTTATATAACATAGAGAAGAAAAAGCACTTAGTCACAGAACAAAGACTCTCAGATATGATTGCTACATATGAAGAGTCTGTTGCGATTTCTAAAAAGTTAGAAATCAAGTTAGGCAAACAGGAAATACCTGTGACACAACCTAAGTTTAGTCCTAATGCTAAGCATACACCTAAGAGGACTAAAAATCAGAAAGCACGAAAGAAACATGACTATCACCATGCTTTCACTTATAGGTTTTCCAAGAAAACAAATAAGCATGTCAACACAGTTTCAACCACCACTGGTTCTAAACAAACTTGCACATATTATGGTACATATGGAAACATATCACAGTATTGTTTAACAAGGAAACTTGTTGACAATCGTACTTTATTCTGGAGACCTAAAACTAATCAATATGGACCCTTCAGTAAATGGGTACCAAAGGATTCATCTACTTGTTTTGTAGGTGGACCCTCAACCCTTCTCATGCTAAAAGCAAGTAGATCCTCGATAGCGGATGTTCGCGACACATGACTAGTGATGCATCCTTGTTCGCCACGCTATCGATGAAGAAAGAAGGATACGTCTCCTTCAGAAATAATTTGAGAGGTGATATTATTGGTAATGGCACTGTCGGTATATCTCATTATCCAGTAATAAAGGATGTTTGTCTAGTCACAGAATTGAAACATAACCTTCTAAGCATAAGTTATTTGGCTGATAATGGTTAGGGTATCATTTTGTAAAAGACAAATGTACCATATATGAAATGTCATCTGGTGATCCCGTATATAAAGGGATTAAAGAAGATAATATTTATGTTTTCTTTTTGGAGAGTACAAATAATACAGGAAGATGCCTAGTAGCTAATCTAGATGAAAGCTGGCTATGGCACATGAGACTAGGGCATGCAAATATGGACACTATCTCACAACTGAGCACTAAGAAGTTGGTAAAAGGAATTCCCGAGATTCCATTCAAGAGAGATATTGTATGTGCTGACTGTGAAAAGAACAAAGCACATAGGTCTACATTTAAATCCATCAACGTTGTAAGTACTTCTAGACCTTTGAAGTTGATACATATGGATTTATTTGGTCCTAGTAGAGTCGCTAGTCTTGGCGGTAAGCTCTACGCTTTTGTTATTGTTGATGATTTTCTCTTGTTTTACTTGGGTTTACTTTTTATCAAACAAAAGTGATGCTATTTTTGAATTTCATATATTTTGCAAAAAGGTACAAAACGAAAAAGGCTTCATGATTACTCGTATTTGAAGTAATCATAGTGGCGAATTCGTAAATTCTGATTTCAAAAGGTTTTATGATGATAGTGGGTATTACCACGAATTTTCTTGTCCTAGAACTCCCTACATAATGGTGTTGTGGAGCGAAAGAATCGTACTCTAAGCGAAAATGCTAGAGTCATACTGAATCAGTATAATCTTCCTAAATATTTTTGGGCAGAAGCTGTTAGCACAGCCTGTCATGTTTTAAATAGGGTGTTAATTCGACCAATCTCGAAGAAAACACCATATGAACTTTGGTTTGGAAGGATTCCAAAAATTTCTTATTTCAAAGTTTTGGAGCCGATGTTTTATCCTGAACACCAAGGGTAACTTGGGACAGTTCGACTCTAAAGCAGATGAAGGGATATTTCTCGCATATGCTGCTAAGAGTAAGGAAAATAGAATTTTCAATAAAAGGTCTATGATTGTTGAAGAATCAATTAACGTTACTTTTGATGAGCTCAATCGTCACAGATCTAGCGACAGTGATGATGAAGGTGTACAAGCAAAAACCGAGAAGAGTCCTGTGGAAGATCTGATTCAAAAATTTGATTCATTAAAATTCTTACCAGATCATCCAGAGATACTCATCATAGGTGATGTATCAAAAGGTGTAAGTATACACTCCTCTCTTAGGGATTCTGAAATAGCAGCAAATAGTAGCTTTTATTTCTCAAATAGAACCTAAGAATATAGAAGATGCCTTTTCTGATGAGTTTTGGATTGATGCCATGCAAGAGGAACTAAATCAATTTGAAGGAAACCAAGTTTGGGAACTCGTTCCTAAACCTGGTCAATCGATAATTGGTACCAAATGGGTGTTCCGAAATAAACTTAGTGAAGATGTACAAGTTCTACGCAACAAAGCACGTCTAGTGGCACAAGGTTATAATCAAGAAGAAGGTATTGATTATGACGAGACATATGCTTCTATTGCTAGACTAGAAGCCATCCGTATGTTTCGTGCATTTGCATGTTTTAATGATTTTAAATTATTTTAAATGGACGTAAAAAGTGCATTTTTGAATGGATTTTTAAATAGAGAAAGTTTTTGGGAAACAACCCCCTGGTTTTGAAGATTTTCAAAAACCTGATCACTTCTTCAAGCTTAAGAAAGCACTCTATGGACTCAAACAGGCACCTCGTGCTCGGTATGAATGCCTAAGTTCCTTCTTACTTGATATCACTACACCAAAATAGACTATTGCTAACGGTTATTACCGTGACAAATAATTTTTGTCATGGTAATAACCGTGACCAATTAGATGTGACTAATTTTTGTAACGATTTTTGTCACGGTTATAACCGTTACGAAAATAAATTCTGTCACGATTTTCATCACGATAATAACTGTGACAAAATTTATTTTCATAATGGTAATAACCATTACAAAAATGCCCTCTTCTGTTACTCATTTTGTACTTTTATAATGGTTATAACCATTACAAAAATCCTTTTTTTGAAAAAAAAATTGTAATATATTTTCCATGTACCTTTATTCAGTCAGCTTCCACAAGTGATTAAAGCACACTCCAATTACACTATAAGTTGTGTAAGTTCAATAATATATAAGTTCAACAATAATATTTTACTTCAATAAAAGGTAAGTGTAAATGTCCAATAAATGTATATATAAGTTCAATAACTCAACATTCAAATTTTTTGAATACTACATTTCACAATAAGTCAGTCTACAAGTAATGGGTCTGAATAGATACTACATTTCTCACTAATTATAAATGTTACACAAATACGCACAACAACAGGCATGTGCACAAGCACATTATCCATCTCGTCTTCTTCCATCTGTTGTTCCTCTTCTTCCTCTAAGTCTCCCTAATGCTTGCTTTGATTAGCAGGCTCTTCCTATGATCCAGTCCCGTACTATTTGTAATTCTTCAAGTAGTTTCCGACAATATCACTGAATCATAAGCCATGTATAGAGATTATTACATCAAGAAATACCCTTTCTAAATATCCCTACATTATAATTGCACAGTAAAAGAAAATAAATCAAATTTGCAACAAACCTTCACGAATCCTAAGGATATGGAATTTTGTTAACATGGAACGCCATTTGCACTTCAGGGAGGTTATAGCATGCCTTCGAATACCTATCAATGCACAGATCATAGGATATCTAAGATTTAGTATGAATTAAGGTTATATATTAAAAAGAAGATCTCTCTCCATTACAAGTAGTAGTAATAATTTGCGAAAACCATAATATATGTATATATGAGTATAACTCAAAGTGTTGTCATCTATGAGGATGCAGATACCATAATTCAGTTTACGAACTACCATGCTCACATTATGTGTACATTCAAGAAATGTTAGATGTTTCATTATAAGGTGGCATATATAAAACTAAAACTTTTGTACCTCCTACATAGTTCCAGGTTATAGAAATTAGAAGAATATAATGCAAATTATAATGCTATGAGGTTAGTTTACAACATTTTGTTCTCAAGTCAGAGCCTAGAGGAGGAGATTGGCAGTGTCATTATTTTCTCCATCACCTGTAAAGTGTAACAGAGCATGCACAATGAATCCACATAAACACCATCAGCACGCAGAGAACTTGATGGTGAAGATCTTCTCGAACTCCCTAGCGTGGTACCTAACATATCGGTCCATGGTAGTGACCTACATCAGCTTGTTGGAATCGATCTGTCCGAGCCTCTCAAAGTAGACATGATGGCCTTCCATATCGACCCATGGTGACTCTGAGGGTAGTGCTCCAAGACTTCGTTGAGCTCCAGGAAGTCAAAATCCTTGCAAAACAAAAGAAGGGGGGTCTAAAGTAAGTAATATATGACTCGATCGATCTACAACTGGAAACCAATGAGTATTGGGTAAAGATGACAATGGCCCGTGCATATTGAATGATAAACTCATTAAATCTTTACCAAAATTTAAACATAAAGATGTTCTTGTTTTTGTATTTCCAACTAAGTTATTCCCTTTCTATATGGCATTTTGTTTCATAATGCTCGCATTTGCAATGTTTATTTTTTTTAATAGAGGTGATCCTATATATGGTCTATCTCTCTATCCAATCTGGCTGGCTATGAAGGTGTGAATGTTATTCACCACTCGTCTAGGAAGCACATACACTCCAAAAATGTGTGTCGTTGTATCGAATATGTATCGGGCACATATTGGGCTCAATCGGACACTCCAAATACACTAGGATGCACCAAAGTAGGTACCGTGCCCATGTGGTCATGTCCTTATCGTGTCATATCGTATCCATATCCGTGCTACATAGCCTCTCTCTAAAGAGGCTAGAGAGAATCTTGTGATACATCCATATGTTAATAGCACAGTACTCAAACTCAAATATCTTTCTTTTTATTTTGAGATAAGGCAGGCATTGGGCTACTAGCAGCATGACCTCCTCTCATTTTGATTTTTATTTCATCCGGACTTGAATTCAAACCCACGTCCATTCTTTTCCAACCTTGCTAGTGTTACCACAAGACAACCCCCTTGTTGGTTACTCAAACTCACAACATTAGAAAATCTGGTCTCATAACTCCATTTGATTAGGTGAGAAAAATGACAGAACCATAGCATTACCTCCAAAACAGTGCCAGTGCCAAATTCCTTCCTCCACTGGAGCATTTCTGCCTATATTTGCTTAGTTTTCTCTATATCAAATTTCTTGGCGTTCAAAAATCTGCACCAACAAAATAACCGATGCATTTGGTTCATGGACAAACATAAACTATAGCATAATTCATCTTATTCAACAAATAAAATATAGAAAAATTATTTGCACATGATAATTTGAGGTAAGGATAAAAATCATTCTGAAAACTTCTTTCAGGCCTTAGATGATAGGTATCAACATAAGGATTGTGCATCTGCCTAAGTTAACTGACAAGAAAAATTTGTTTATCGCTTGATAAAACTTAATGCAATATAGCTTAACATCGAACGGTAGTAATCATGCCTAGAGGGCAACAACTCCTCCAAGATAAGTATTTGGCAGAAGGCGTCAACAGCCTGCATCTCTTCAGCGTCGTGGACATCCTCTATGCAGACAGACATAACCCTACTGCTTCTCCTACCCCTTTTTGTCAATGATTCCCTGAACTTAGTCGAGGCATTGAGCGCCTTCTTCCTAAATGATCCCAGAAAATTCTCAACATCGGATCCTCTTTAAGACCTGCAACCAATATCCCCACCAGCATCATGTAACACTTCTATAATCTTGAAAATATGATACATAGATAAATACTCAATCTTAAAAACTTTTCCAACCACATTCTAGGGTGCATCAACCGATTAACAAATCTAGAGTTCCATCAGGAACGATTTGTGCAGGCAAGTGGCATTTTTAAGTTGTGAATTGGTGGAATGTAAGGTTTCCTCTCAGTTTCGTTTGGATGATAAGGAAGTCGATGATTTATCATACAATCAAAAAGTTAGTTACATCGATATTCAAGACGAGCTAGTATTCCAACCATTTGATTCACATTACAATAAAAGAAAGAGGGGATTCTTAATTTCTTGACAGTTTTACCAGATTTTATAAAAAAGAGGCCCAGAATGAACATCAGTCATAGTACCTGCACGAGATGGATCTGTACCAAATAAAATAGAACAAGAATATAGACTAGATAGTAAAAAAAATAAAAAAATCGTCAAACACCATCAGCAGCTACATGAATCAATCGTTAACAAAATAAACTTAAAGGATAAACTGGACTTCTGGTAAAGGAGGTGTTATTTTTGTTGTTCTTAAAAAGTGATTGTAATTCAAAGTAAAATGTAGATGTTAGCAACAATCATTATTAATGACTCCGGTCCTTTAACAAACATCTATACTCCTAGAACAAACTATTCAAACTGAAAGTTAAATAAATGAATAGTAAATAGACATTACCTTTTGTTCTAATGTTCCCATAAATTTATAAAAGCAGCCTAATGGAACTTCTAGAATTTAGACATGGCTAACAATTTGAGTCTATCTAACTTAAGAAAGACTTCTTGGAGCAAGAAAATGAAGCGACCACCTGTTGCTATGAGTACATCCAGTTTCGGTTGAAGGCTTTCTAAATGAGTATTTTTGTCTAAACCCCATGTGGCAACCGTGGAAGTGAATGAGACAAACACTTTTTGATATTGACCAACAATTATTGAGCACCTTCAACTCAGAGGATAGAAATGAAGATGATGATATCTATCTTGAAACATTATTTGTCAAAAAGTGCACAGAATTAAATGAGCCATCATGGATTTTGTCTCTGAGATTTTCTGTCTAGTGCATTCCACCAAAATAACATATATGGATTATGCAGGGCCAATACAGAAGGTCTTGACTGATGTATGTTCCCTTATATTGTTGAACATAATTACCACATGAGTAGTGTAAAATGCGTGCTAGTAATATATTAAATACTTGATGCAAGACTCATTCCATAATACTATGCTTTTAAAACCTAAATAGTATGCGTTATTTTTGTAACGTCGTTTGTCTAGTCCTATTAAATCAATGTACTTCAATATGAACTTGTATTCTTGTTTGGTTTGATTTGAAAAAAAAATGTCATTCCCTATTGAAGATAATATTTAACTTGACACTTATTTCTGTACAGTATTTTTTGTCCACCTGCATCGGATCCTATGGAACACCTATCAAGATAAAACCGCAAGATGAAAGCCCATGATGTGAAAGAATAAGACAATTGCTTTGGGGGGTGGGGGGTCTCAGGAGAAGCATCCAAGACTTGTGGCAGCAAACATAGAGACCCTCAATGCACAAAACCTAATGGATGCCAAATTGCCATACTCTATAAACTAAAATTGTTCCAAGTCGGCTGCGTACTACCCAATACACAGTCTTTATTTTTACTCGGATCTATAGTTTGGAGGACCTTCCTCTTATTTATGAATTACAACACCAACATGTTGCTCTTAGAACCTATTCTTGTTCATCAATATTGTTCCAGTGACCCTTCTTGATTCCTGTAGTAAGTATATGAAAATAATGCACAAAAATTTTAATACCATATATCCTAGTCCTTCCCTCCTCTTCCTATACCTAATCCCATGAGCATTACAAAGTGACAACAAAACCCCCCCCCCCAAAAAATAGAAAACCCACAATTAGAAATCTAGCTCAAAATCGAAATCTATGGGTCTCTCGAAAATTGCAATCAATGGTATGATCTAGTGGTTCGGAGGAAGAAAATTGTCTCACCATGGGTCTATTTGGTGATCCTCTCAAGCGAGGGGTATTGGTGATCGGGAAATCGCCATTGTCACTCGTCCTAGAGTCGAACGTCGTGCCCGAACACTACTAACTTGTCAGATCTAAAGATCCCGGTCCATGAAACACATTGTCTCTCTCGAACTTTAGATCGATGTTCCGCCCTGAACTCTAACTCAATATATATAGAGAGAGGGGTAAAGAACGAGAGGGAGAAAAAGAGATGGATAGGGTTTTAGAGAGAGATGAGAGGAGGGAAAGGAAAAAATCGTGCAGGAAAACATTAAAAAATGAAAAATTATGAGAAGAAAAAGAGAGAAGATATTTTAGTAACAATTTTTTTTTGTCACGGTAATTACTGTTATAACCCTGTAACAGTATTAACCGTTACAAATTGATAAAAAAAAGTGTTACAGAATGTTTGTTTTGGTTTAGTGAATGGTTTTTCAAAAGGAAGAGTTGATACAACTTTGTTTATCAAATCTTTAAATGGTGACATTCTTCTTGTGCAAATATATGTTGATGATATTATATTCGGTTCTACTAATGAAAAACTTTGTCAAGAGTTTGCTAAGTGTATGCAGAGTAAATTTGAGATGAGTATGATGGGAGAGCTAAAATTCTTTCTCGGACTTCAGATCAAACAACACTCAAAGGGAACATTCACCAATCAAGCCAAGTATACGAAGGATATGCTAAAAATGTACGACTTCGATAATGTAAAGCCTATCGAAACTTCTATGGCTACATCCACAAAGCTTGATTCTGATAAAAGTGGTAAACCTGTCCACCAGCGTAAGTATCGAGGTTATGATTGGTAGCTTATTATATTTAACTGCTAGTCGCCCTGATATTATGTTCAGTGTTTGCATCTGTGCACGATACCAGGCAAATCCTAAGGAATCACACCTAAGTGCCGTTAAGCGTATCTTTCGATACCTTAAGGGAACTTCTACAGTCGACTTATGGTATCCGAAAACCAAATCCTTTGACCTGATAGGTTACTCGGATTCCGATTTTTCAGGATGCAAATTAGACCATAAAATTACCAGCGGTACGTGTCATTTCCTAGGAAAGGCCTTAGTCTCTTGTTTTAGTAAGAATCAAAATTCTATAGCATTATCAACTTCTGAGGCCAAGTATATCGTCGCATGACGTTGCTGTGCTAAAATTTTTAGATAAAGCAAACCCTAGAAGACTACAATCTGCACTACACTAAGATTCCTATTTATTGTGATAACACTAGCACCATTAATCTGACTAAGAACCCTGTATGTCACTCACGCACAAAACTCATTGAGATTCGTCATCACGTTTTACTTAATCAACAACAACACGGGGATATCTGCCTAAAGTTTATTGACATAGATCATCAACTAGCAGACATTTTCACAAAACCACTAGCGGAAGACCGTTTTAACATAATGAGGTGAGAGCTCGGTATACTTGAATTTTTAGATTCATAGTGTAGTATGGTAATTAAATTTAGTTTTATGACTCTAAACTTCGTAATTTATTTAACGAAAATTATTTTTGGTAGAAGCCTACAAAGGGTCTGTTTGTCACCACGACTACAGTCGAAGCGAAGCGGTACTTAAGAGTTCTCTGGTGAACATCGGTTAGCTGGGACAGTACCCCTACAGCTAACCCAAAATAATAGAAATTATTAATGTAGAACTCAAATGTCATAAATTTAGAATTTAAATACAATATCGCACTTATGACCTCGGAAATACAAGTAGCCGAACTCGGACCTAACTTTGATCGAGTTCGGGCCGAATTCGGGCCGAGTTCGGTCGGCGCTGTTCAGCTTCCAAAATAGAACAGCCGGCCCAAGCCCTTTATAAACCCCTCATTTCTTCTTCTTTTTTCATACAACAATCTGGTGAAAAACCCTCTACTACTCCCAAAACTTTTCCTCATCCTTCCATTCAAGCTTTCAAGAAGTTCTAGTGGGCTACTCTACTTCATCTTCTTCCTCCTTTTAAAGGTACTTCAATTTCCTTTTCTTTTCATCTATGGCTCCCAAATGTCAGAGAAGATAGGGTGAGCCCTCCCAAGCAGGAACTTCATCCTATGATTATGTCCCTACTAGTCTTTTCAGTCCTGCTAGACCCATAGGTTCAGATGATTTTGATTTTGGTCTATTTTCGGATAAGGAATTTTCTGACCTTTGGTTTGATTCATTCTCTGGTCGTAAAATATGTGCTGGAGCTTATGTTAACTTTACTATTTTTTTTAGTACGCTCCCACATTTGACCATCTCGGCTATCATGACTTCTTTGAAGTAGCCAAGAACATCTACGACAATGATGTCCGTATGTTTTACTGCAACTTGCAGGTAAAACCAAACGAAAACTTCTATTCTTGCGTTGTGGGGAAAGAATTAGAGTTCAACGCCACTAACATCAGCAAATATTTCCATGTTCCTGATGTGGGTGAAGCTCTTGTGGATATCCATCATATCCAATTCCTAGAAGATTTTACTCTCAACTCCTTCAAAGAACTGCTTTGCCATCCACGACCTATTCCTAGAATAGTCTAAAAAGAGATCTTAACCAAAACTTCTATGAACTCTATCGTATTATTTTCTCAGTTCTCCTTCTAAAGAAAGGATCATCTGATGAGATCACTTTCTTAAAGTTGTCCGCTATGTATCATATCCATTTTGGTATTCCTTTTTCGATTCCTAAGACCATGATGGCCTGGATGCTGAACTGTAGAAATGTAGGACGCAACCTGGTCTATCCCATGCACTTGGCCTCTATCTTTCGAACGTTTGAAATTGATCTTCAAACTTGTGCCTACTCCTCAACAGCCGTAGAGCTCAGCAGATCTCGTCGATACCCTACTCCACCTCTGCCTCCTAGAGCTCAGCCTTCTCCAGATGCTGATGCCGAGGCTCCTCCTCCTGATGCTCCAGCTCCTGCTCCAGCCCATGCTTCGGGTTTTGACCCAGGTTTCTATCAGCGGTTTGATGACTTTGTTGCTCTCTGTGCGCAACGTCATCAGAGCTACCTCGACTCAGAGTTCCGCCACATCACCCAGGCTCAGGTGTTACGAAATGTCATTGCTGATCTCTACTGGCGTCTCTTCCAGGACCCATCACATCCAGTGACTATAATTCCTCACCCAGGCTTCCCAGGACCCAGGTTCGGAGATGAGGCAACTTTCCCTTACTTCGATCCTACTGTTGCATACTTTCCTCCGGATGCTCCTGACGTTGATGACGCCATTATGTGATGCGAACTTAGCTGGTAGATAGTGGATAGGATGTTAGCTGATGATCTATCTTATGATGTAGTTTTTCTTTTGTTCTGTCTAAACTTTTTAGTTAGACATTTTTAGCACTTTATGATTATGATGGTATCTTTTCTTTTCAGTAAAACATTATTATGCATGATATTCTCAATTTATTTCAGTACTAGTTATCTTTCATTTGGTCATCTCTTTAGCTTCACTTTGTCTGTTTGTTGAAAATTGTTGGCTTCACACATTACGGGAGAGCCAAAGTCATTTTTATATTGACAAAGGGGGAGAAAGAGTACATACCAAAAATCAAAAGACAGAGAAAGCATACAATCCAAGACAAAACCATTTTTTCAGGTACAATTTATTTGTTCTATTTTTAAATAAATTTTGGTATAGACTCAAGTTTGTCAATTATCAAAATGGAGGAGATTGTTGGCCCATTCCATGGTCACACCCGATTTTAATAATCGACATGGACTTAAGTCATACACAAAATATACAGACTGCTGCTAATCATTTCAGGATGTATGAAATCAATATTAGCAAACGTCATACTACTGCATCATCAAGTACACAAATCATCTATCTGAAGATTACTATCATTTGGATCTAGTCTGAGTCATTTTACAATTTATTACGTATTTTATCTTTATTGAGTCTAGGATTTAAATTGTAAGATTGACTAGGTAATACTGGCTTAGGATAATCTCAGTCCATATTTCTAAAAAGCCCACCTATTCCCATTCCATTTTACCAAAGGTTCAAATTCATTTTTGCAACAGAATTTGACAAATATTCGAAATTCTTCTAGACATAACTCAAACCGAGTTCGGTCCGAACTTTGCCCGAGTTCGGTCTGTTTGAATTCAAATATCCGTTGCCTCAAAATCTGCATGCAACGTACATATGCGAAATCTTTACATCAGAACTCTGCCAGAACTCTGCCCGAGTTCGGTCCTTGAAAACACCTATAAATAGGAGAGAGTTTTTTATTTCAAATCACTCATTCATTCTTCATCTTCTTTTCTCTATTCAATAAGTGTTTTCACCCGATCAAAAGCTTTCATATCACACCTATACTCCTCTTAGCCAAAAGCCAGTAATATCTATTTCGATCTAGAGTCTTTTGGTGTTCAAGAGTTGTAAAGAGGTTGTTCAAAGTACATCAATTATTTTTATTGTGGAGCCGGTCGTGCGCTCGTACCAAGCACGGTGTTGTGAAGTTGATCGTACACTTGTCACCAAGCACGATGATGTAAGAGACTGCAAGCTCTCAATTAGCTTGTGCCTTAGTGGATTAACATCGAGCAAGAGTACTCGAGACTGGATTAGTCCTCTCAGAGGGATACCAGTATACATCGCTATGTCACTGAGTTTGATCTCTCTATCTCTTGCTTTATTTATTTATTTAATGTCTCTTATTTACTGCCATAGTTTAAAATTTAAATTGGTAATTATTTTTCGCTGCACTCGCACTCACTCTATTCACCCCCGCTCTAGAGGTGCTCAACGGTCCTACTGATCTCAATTGTAATCTTCTGTTTTTCTTCTTGAGAGCGGTGAGGAGGTTGAACCTATTAGGACAAAGGGTTCAACGTAAGTTCTGTCAATTTTATAATTTTGTCTAAGTTATTAAATGTTGGGATTTATCTACGTGACATACGTCACCGCCACATACTTGTCTTCATCTTCTGCTTGGTGTCCATTAAATAGGGGTTGGTTTTGATTAGGTGGGTTGGCAAACGCTGTCGCACGTGCCCAACAAATTATTCTTGCAAAGCAAACGAGTAAGGCTAGAATTAAACCAGAAGCTCCTAGTTTGGTATTTGTTAAAACTTTTAATTTGACTTGCTAAGATTCAATTTCTCCTGGATGGATTGAAGAAAATATCTAGGTTAGAAGATGTTCTAACAAAAGTGGACATTGGTAATAAATTTGGGTTAAGGACTAGAAGAAAAGATGATGTTCGTAAAGGATGAATAAAGCTTACGACTCTTTAAACTTTAGTGTTATTCAACTCTAATTTTTTATTATAGGCTTGCTCCTGTGTGGGTTGTTATCCAGGCTACTAACTTCCAAAAGGCATAGGTTTACTGTAAAGAAAAGGAAAGGCATCTAGTACTTAAGTTGTATCTGTTTCTATTGATCTAACATATAGAGTTGTCATTGTCTAAGCATGCTGGAACATGAAATTATGTATTGTAAAACCTATTCTTTTATGCTTCAATCTTAAAGTTATTATCATGGAATGAAAGAATCTTACTAGATTCTAAATTAGGTATTGGGGTGCCCCAAAGTCCTCTAAAGATGGAGTTGATCGTAGTATAGTTAGAAGGCTTAGAACTTGGCACGTCTTATACACTACAAAAATACTGTTAATTAGCGACTGATCTTACCGATGAAAGTAAAATAGTCTCTAAGTAACGACGAAATATCGGCTGACTAGCTACTGATATGTTATGTAAAATACAATATAGATTTCCATCGCTATTTTTGTCACTAGTTCATCGCTATATACATATACCGACCAATTAGCGATAGAAGTTTCTGTTGCTGGCTACGTGTAAAAGTAGAACAATAAACTTTCTTTCTCATTCTCAAATTTTCACCCAAAATTGAATCCTCCCAAAACCCTATACGACCCCGACCAGACTCCTCCAATCTCCGGCGACCTCCTCCTCCTATTTCTCCTCGAACCAGACCAGCCCCCTCCTCCTCATCTACCTAGTCCCCTCCTTCTCCTCCTCCTCCTACACCGACCAGATCGGCCGTCTCCTCCTCCTCCGACCAGATCTGGCCCCTTCTCCTCCTCTCACTCTTCCTCCAATCCCCCTTCGAACAGACGCCCCCTTCCTCCTTCGGACTCCTCTGACCCCCCCTCCGAACAGACACCTCCTCTTCCGTCTACTTTGGTGTCCTCCCTTGCACGATGACCCCCCTCCAACTCGACGTCCCCTCTGGTCAGACCCTCCTCCTCTGTCTATAGAGGACATATAAATTTAGATTTTGGTGTTGGACACGTATAGACACGATACATTAGACATGGAAATGAGCACACGACATAAACAATGGTTGATTCTGTATTTGATTTTTTGGATATTATTCAAAATTTTGGATATTGGATTAGGATATTCAAATTTGTTTAGGATATTGGATTAGGATATCCAAATTTATTTAAGATATTATGGAACATGGATACGAATATCGATATCAAGATATTTGCATACAAATTCGAGGTAGCCCATTCTAGTTTTGTATTTTTGGATATTTTTTAGATATTAAGGTATTCGAATTCGTTAATAATAAATATCTTTCTTAAATATATTTTAACTCTAGGATGGTGATCTAGGATTATCAATATAATATATATAGGATTGTGAATATTAATTAGTTATTAACAAAGTTTATAGTGTCGGCCAAAACCGATCCGATACCAATCGGATACGGTCGATACCAATCCAATACGGCCAATACCAATCCGATACGATCGATATCGATACTCATAGGAATGGTCTAATATCGATTTTGATACTGATATTGTTAATCTTTGTTGTTACAATTAGATAGTAAATTAATTTTTACTTGTGTTTATAATATATATGGTATGTGGTGCAGAATTTGTTTGAACAATGAGTCGATACTTAGTTGACCATTCGTGGATGTACAATCGGTGACATGAGAGCAAGATTAGTTTGATAGATGATTTCAAGATGAACGTAGAGTAATTTCTAAGATACGCCAGTAGCCAACCATATTTCATGGACGGAAGGTTCATAAAGTGCCCTTATAACAAATATAATAATATACCATTCAAAGAGGTGGATCTCGTAAGAGAGCATCTCTACAAGAAGGATTTTGCATCGAACTACAATGAGTGGATGGGTCAAGGAGAACCTTTGGTTTCACAATATCAATCCTCCTCTAAATATCCTAATCATAACCCTAATTAGCAATAAAAATCAAAGACAAATCCTATAAAAATTAAAAATAGTACTTAATAGTAACTAAAATACATATATTAACTCTAAATCTACCTATATAAATATAAGAGACGTATGATAGATTAGAGAGCCGGGTCGGTAAGGGAGAGATTACAGTTGGGGCGGTATAGGGGGGTGCTGGGACAAGTTAGCCATCGACGCTAGTAGCGAGGAACGACTTGTGGATACAAGCTATTGGAGGCAGAGGGAAAGACGGTAATGTATACAGTACCAGATCGTTAGCATCGTAGTCATCCGTTTACTCTAGAGCTCTGCCTCCACCTTCACCTCCACCTCTACCTCACCTCCACCTCCATCTCTACTTGTAGCTGCATAGCCCAGCATTACTACCGGCACCTATCGTTTGGAGCAGATTACAGAGATAATAGTGACACAATAGGGTCAAATAACCTAGGTGACCCATGTTCTAGACATTTGTGGTCTGATTCCTGCTACCACTACAACGACGGCTGCTGCTCCGACCACAGCCCCTCTTACACCGGCTCCTGCTTTGACCATAACGCTTTCTACACCGGCTCCTCCTTCGACCTCATCGGCTCTTATACCGGCTCCTTCTTCGACCACAGCAACTCCTGTAACCATTATTCCAGGCGGTGTTCCTGGCCAACACCTACATCGGGTCCCCAGTATAGTGTTGCCGCAATTATATGCGTACGAACATGC
This sequence comes from Iris pallida, assembly GCA_029216955.1. Classification (NCBI taxonomy): domain Eukaryota; kingdom Viridiplantae; phylum Streptophyta; class Magnoliopsida; order Asparagales; family Iridaceae; genus Iris; species Iris pallida. The sequence continues at coordinate 21,507 of JANAVB010007173.1, read as the reverse complement.
ACCGTCACCTCCTCCACCTCCTCTACTAGCAGTTTGATATGCTGGAGTTTTGTATGATTTGATTTTGTACTGCATGATTTTGCAAAACTTTATGGAATTTTTGTATCATTTGGTAGATTTGTATAAATATACTTCTCTTTGTAATTAGAAAATATTTAACTGCATAAATATTTGCAGTTTGATTCTATTTACTTCAATGTTATATATATTTGTGTTTTACTTTATTGAATAAGTAATATATTTGTATTGTAGAAATGCAATGCCAATTTGTGTTGAATATATAGATATTGAAAAGTTTGGGCATTTCATGAATCATTTGTTCTGGCAATAAAACTAACCTCAGCGGTTGACTAGCGGCTGACTACCACCGAATATAGCAATGTCGTGTCGACTAATCACCGACGAAAAACTAGGAAAGGTAACATATTACCGAAGAAAATTTACGTTGATAACGTGTTGTCTGCCAGTCGTCTGACCGACGAAAAATTTTATCGGTGACCTTCTAGAAAAATTGAAAAAGTGGGCTCACAATTTTTTTTTACTAATCCGTTGTAATATTGTTGCAAGCCTTACCGACAAAACATATGCATTGTTAATCTGTCATTGAATTGTTGTCGCCAAATTAGTCGCTAATCTGTTGCTATAGCGACCACTTGTCGACGAAAATTTCTTAGCGATGTTTAACCTAACAACGACTTTAATTCGTCGGTATTTCATTGGTAAACTATATTGTCGACGAAATTACTACATATAGCGACGGATATATCCGTCAGTCATTACCTGTATTTTTGTTGTGATATATATGATAATAGTGATATCCTGATGTGGTGCATGAGTTATTATGAAAGTGTAATATAGTTCTTAATTGCCAGTCACTGGCGTGCTAGGGTACTCTATTACTAGTATCCTTCAAGAATGTATCTAGTCACAAGAAACAAAATACAAATCCATCAACACAAAAAATGAACAAATTGAGGAACTTCTAAGTTCGAAACAGAGGTTCAAATGGAGAAAAATCACCCAGTCCTAATCGTGTTGTAGATTTTATAGGAACATGACCATGAGATAATGATTTGACTTGAGATTAGGTTTAGGGTAAAAAGAATAGCGATGATGAATACTTGACTTAGGATTTCCTCTCCTACTATAGAATAAAAAATGGTGATGATTATTAACTGACGAAGTAGAACCTCTACAAGTAGGTAGTTTCATTGCAGACATTTGGAGAGTTTAGGATGAAGAGAATAGGGGTCCCATATCTATATTGTTACTGGTAATATCATGAACCTCTTCCTATCTATTTGAGCGAAGCTCTTTATTTGTTAAGGACTTTTGGTCATGGCACATGGAAGTGGAGTTGACCTTTGGAGATATATATTTGGAGAAAGGAAGAGAGGATCTATGGAGGAATTTGAGGAGAGAAGGAGAGGAGCTACTGAGGAATTTCTAATACACGGGAGGTTCTAAGTAATAAAAAATGAAGCTAGGTTAGAACTTAAATTCTTTGCAAGGCATGGAAATTCCACTGGTATATTAAGGAAGTCCACCCCTCTACCCAACTCCCCCACCCCACCCTTGGGAATGATGATGCCACAACCAATCACAATTTTCTATTGTGAAATTATTAGACCTAGCATTTACATTACGTCAATGCATCATATTATGTTCACCTACAAATACTACATTTGATAAGAACATATATTACATTTATGAACATAAATTACAAATTGTCACTTATGTATGTAATGATTCTCAGGTAGTCTTCTGAGCCTCCCATATATGTCTCATAATACATATTTGAAATTTAGTGCATAGGTAAAATTAAGAAATTGGAATCCTAGATAAAATTTAGAGTAGGCTAAGTTGTCATTTAGATATGTCTCATTTTCACACAACTTCATTTCATGAATGGTAGTAAGAAGAAGTGATCGATGGGCTCAATCTTCTTGTTATACATCTGGTTCATCTTTTCGACCTAATCCACGTGCATACAATATTTTACTGCTCTGGGATAGATTATCCCCTCGACTTCGGTCGACTTCGTCCTCAGCACAAGATACCCTTACTCCGTCATTGGCACAAATAACACTATCATCACTACATGCTACTGTAGCATCGACACTAGACACCTTCGTTCTATCATCGGTAGGAGAACCCCACCCGATTAACTCGTGGATTGGTTGTTCCGACAATGATCGGATGGTTCGGTTAGTGCCTAACTTGTAGTATGATGCGTGGTCGGTATCTCCCACAACTTGGTGTCGTACACCACCAAAGATGCCTTTTGGGGAGTTTAAGTAGGAGCTCCTCCCCTTAGCAAGGAAATATAAGTAATTTTATTAAAAAATTTAATATCATTTCATATATTAATTTAATGTTTCTTTTCTTGAATATTAATTGGTGTTCAATATTTTATAAGTTTTACCCTACTACTACTACCCGACACATGGTACGCTTATTCGGGGGAACTATCATAAAGCATACATTAACTTCTCCCAAGTAACAGATGTGAAGAGATACATATGGCAAGAGCAGATGAAGGTATGATTTACTACCATTATGTCTTTTATTATTATCTTTTGTTATATTAATCTTCATAATATCTAGTTTGTTACTTTAGTTTGGATTTCTATAAAAGTTATTTATGACCGGACCATCGAGATAAAGTGATAAGGAGATCTATAGGAGTGCTTGCATCCATATGATCCGTGATGCCATTAATAACCTGAAGCATTCAATTGCATGGGGAAACGAAAAGAAAAAGTGCGTTCATGAGCAGTACAGGGGGAGGGGAATGTAGACTAAACTAGAGAGTCCCAATTTCACGAAGAGGTTCGAGCAAGCGAAGAAGGCCCGTTCTTGTACTAGACTACAAATGTTTGGATAATGGTCCAATCATAGGTGTACAAGTTGTGTTCCACTCTCTGCGGATTGAGGAAAGCTCTTAGGCCACTTATGGTGTGGTCGACGAAAGTGTTGTGAGTCTATAGATGGGCCAGCTCCTGCACCGACTGTAACGCCCCAGTCCTAAAATTCATAGGACTAGGTATGTATAAATGCCAGCTGCATACATACGAAGAATACTCCAATATATGGAATCCTCGTACGTATACGTAAGCTGTATAAAATATAAATCATAGTCCAAATCAAAGTATATATATCTCATCCATAGAACACAAGAGATCACAGTAGTCCACATAGAATATAAAATAAACGAGTCAAAATATATAGCTGGGTGGGGACATATCCACTACCAAACATCTATGAATATAGTCTTAGATACTGGAGTCAGACTTCCTAAAATAAATGAAAGAAATAATAAAAAGGATGTCCACTACAAAGTCTCAAGGCATAGCTAAGAACTAGATCTTTGATGGCGAGATCTCATCGACGACATAAGATGGCTCCAGTGCTATACCGTACTCCTGGGGAAGGTCTTGATCGTCTAAGCCTGGAGAATTCACCAGGTCCTCAGCGGGACGTAACAAGATGCAAGAAAACAATATGCCATATAAACTGTAAATAAAAGAAATATGCATGCAATAGGGTGCATAACTGTTCTACTGTGAATGCAGTTTAAGAACAACCTTCGACGCAAGGGCCTTCTGGCTATAAATATGATTGGCTTGGTTCCCGTATATGGTACCAGGGGCCTACGTCCGTAATGCTCCGAGAATGTTAGAGGGCATCAATATAGGGTTACGTTCATAACGCTAAGGGAACGTCAGTGGGCATCAATAACATGCGTCTCCGGCTGAGCTTACAGGGTAAAATAAGGGAGGGCAAAAGTGGCCCATACATCAAGGAATTGTTCTCCCCAGCGAATGCCTAGTAATGTCATCTCCATGACTCATATGAACCTTTAATAACTTTCAAGTATACTAATCATTCAAATCTATTGGCAGTTATTCCTAACCGTTGCACGTCTCATACGTATCGGTGGCCAGCCGACTACGTGAGCCCGTGTCCTACATATGACTCACAACTCTTGATAACGCATGTGTCCAGGCCATATGAGATATACCGATACCTTATTTTAGTGGGTGGTCAAATAGTACTTAGTCATTGTAGAAGAAGAAATAAAATAGTAAAACGACTAAGGCAGTCGCTTGCACCCAAGTATGACTTGGACGCACCGCGATAAAAATATCCAGCATAAGAACAAACTGAATATAACAAACTGAATATAAATAGTAGGAATAAAATGAAAAAAAAAGACAAAGTATAATGGCAAGGCATCTTACCTGAGGGTGGTGAGCAGTAATAGCAAAGTCGAGTACTCAGATCGTAAGAGTCGACAGCAAAAGAAAGTCAAATCCTGCAAACGTCTCCAGATGCTGAAATAAACATCATAAACATTTTTGTTATTAAAGATGTCTAAAAATTCCTACCCAAGCATCCAATTCTAGACACAGGGATAAAATCATAATTTTGGGTCAAAATGATGTCCGCCGTTGGACCCGCTTTGCAACGAAAAGCATGCCAGTACCTATGATCTCCAAAGTCATCAAACTATATGTCTACAAGTTCAATTTGATGATACGAACCCAACTGTATGTCCAAATTTAGATTCTGGTGGGCTATGCACAAATTTGCCCGTTAGATTGGATCACGGGCCCAATAAAATGGTGTTCCGGTCGGCCTTCTCAGAATCAGACCAAACTTCGCATACAAGACCAAAAAAATAATACGGTCCTATTGGCATAAGTTTCGTCTCGAGATGATGAACATACACAAAGTTATGGGCTAGTTTGCAAAGGGGCTGATACGGGGTATCTCGACTGATACGCCTCAATTTAGTCGCACACGCACAACGAAATCGAGTTCCGTCAAAACCTATATATTGACAATATCTGTATGCGTCTTTCGATTCTTATGGATTACGACCATATCGTCCGATTTGTCGGGGCACAGGCCGTATAAGGAAATTTTTCTAAAATTCTATAGTTTTTAAAAGCATTTCTTCTTAATTTTTGGAAGAAAATAACTTGTTGTATATTGGATAAAAAATAAATCTATAAGAAGGGTTTTCATCTCCTATATGTTGTCTATAATTATTGCAAATTAGATTTTCAAAAATTCTAGTATCTAGTACAGAAAATGCCTTCCAAGACAGCCTCGGAGATGTTGTATTTAGAGTGCATGAACTCAGTTTTTCGTCGAACTTTCGACGAATTTTTAGGAAGAATTTGGGTTTCTAAAGTCGATCTTATTGACAGGCCTTGTAGCTGTATACATTTTCTTTACGATGAACATATTGGCTCAGGATCTGATCACACGACGACAAAGAAAAGAGGTGTTGTACATGGATACCTAGCTGCAGGATAAAACAGAATATGCTATGTTCTCTGTTGTCCTGGGGTGAGTATGGCGGCGCTTCGGCGATGTTTTGTTGGTGCAGGCGATCGACGAGGAATGCCTAAGGGTCGAGGTCACGACCCGCACCCGCTTTTCGGGCGCGAGCTCGTGAACAAGCCAACTACGTATCGAGCAGACTCCAGCCCGACTCGAGTACATGTAAGCTGTCAAGATCATGGTATCATGGCGAATATGGTAATCTACAGTATATCTCAATCCACAAGAATATATAAGACAAGAATGAACAAGTATGGGTCGTGGTCTGCAGCCCACTAGCATATATGTCCGATTAGACTCCAAGAATAATATGAGTCTATAAAGCTAAGCTGATAAGCAGGATATATCATATAAGCATGAGAAAGATAATAAATCAATAACACTAACAAAATACCTGAATCATGCGATTAAAGTCAACTACCACATGCTCAGCTAACTAACTTTGTGCAATCAGCTACCTGAAGAGATCATTAAGTCCCCAGAGGACTAGCAAGATACATAAAACATGCCTACAACTATAACAGTAAATAACATGTATGGAAGATAAGGACGGTACAAGAAGAACATCTAAGGACGACGAGTCATGTGGAAATGTAATACCAGACTTGGCTAACTATAAATCAGAACTCCTATAGCTTGTAGTACAATGCAAGATACGCCCAATCTATAGTGTTTCAATTGACGTACAAAGCAGGATACTCTCAGTCGAGATTAGCCAATTCTAGTAACGATCTCCTCTCCTAAAGGATACAAGGTCAAGAAGACTCCTATAAATCATAGTACAATGCAAGATACTCCCAATTTATAATGTCACAAGTCAAGTCAATCAATCAATCAATATATGCTATAGGTCGTAGTACAATGTAAGATACTCCCAAACTATAGTATATCTCAACTGTAGTACATTGCAAGATACTCCCAGTCAAGAATGGTCAAGTCAAGAACAAGATATAGAAATTGACAACGCAATCACAAGATAAGGTAACACGAAAAGACCAATAAATAAGCAATGTCGAATATCCTATACGTGCACGTAAATCTAGAAACAAGTAAAACAGTCGATGACAAACTAATCACAATATGGGAAACAGGTAACCATATGAAACAAGTACAATAAAAAGAAAACAATATAAATACTGCATATGTTCGGTAAGGTATACTTGCCTGAGGGTTGCACGGAGAACCAACAATATATCGCCAATCAACAAGTCAGAAAGTCCAAGTCTCACAACTGCCTCAGAAGTAGTAATAGATGTTAAAAACATTTCCAGATTAGTCAAATTAGCTAGGATAGCCTGTCCTTAAGTCCAATTCTGGACACAGGAGCAAAACGGTAATTTTGGGCCAAAACGGTGTCCGTAGTTGGACCCACTTTGCACCGAAAAGCATGCCAGAGCCAATGGTCTCTAAAGTTGTCAAACTACATGTCTACGAATTCGTTTTGGTGAAAGGAACCCTACCGTATGTCTAAAGTTAGATTCTGGCAGGCCGTGCACAAAATTGCCCGTTGAATCGGATCGTAGGGCCCGTAAAACGGCGATCCGATCAACTGTCTTAGAATTGGACCAAACATTGCATACAGGACGAGAAAAATGATACGGTCCTGTTGGTGTAAGTTTTCTCTCGATCTGACGAACGTGCACAAATTAATAAGAAAATTTGCAAAGAGGCCGATGCGGTGAATTTCGACGGATACGTATCAAATTCGTCGCGCACACGCAACCAATTTAAATTTTGTCATAGCCCACACATCCACGAAGCCGATATGCACCTTTCGATGCTTTCGGTTCACGACCATGTCGCCCGGATTGGCGGAACGTACATCGTATCGAAGGATTTTATTGTTTTTAAAACCGTTTTTTTGTCAATTTTGTGATTTGATTTCTCGACACGTAGTCGATGACTTTGGATTCTGTAAAAATGCTTGTGAAGGCCTATAATTTGTCTTGGATTGTCTTCTTTCACTTTCTTGGATTTCTCAATGGATCGACCAATTTTGGTCTTCCAAAATGGGGTCGGGGCTGCCCTATTTGCTCTGTTCTTGAGCAGATTTTTATCGAACTTTGGTTCGATTTCTTGGGTAATCTAGCGTATGACAGTTAAACCTATCTGAAGGAAGTTAAAGTGGTATGGGTTGCCTACTTACCAGTACAAGCAGTTCGGGAAACGGCAAAGCAAGGTGGCAGGAAAGTCATAGTTGCTTATTCTGTTCGCTGTTGCTGCTTTCGGTTGACTGCCTATATGAACGAGTTCCCGTGCCTGGCCGGCCGGTGGTGGCTGACGGTGGCGCGCGGAGGCAGGGACAGGGTCGCCAGTATTGGAGAGGAGAGTGGCGCGGTTTATGGCTAGGGTTTAGGTGTTTTCTTTTACGAACTCCTCTCCCGGTTCGTCATAAACATATATATATATATCGTTCGGTTTACTTCCCAAAATAAGGGTCGGGCTACCTGGTTTAGTGAACTGAGTTTAGGGATTTGGCCCACTGTTGGGATTTCCAGCTGCTGTTCATTCCTATCAACCAATATGTTTATATATATACAATATATATACAATATATATATATATATATATATATATATATACAATATATAAATATATATATATATATATATATACAATATATTTTTTTTGAAGCTTCTTCTTCTTGAGCTCCCCTCCTTTCCCTCCCGGGAAGCCCCTAGGGCTTCCCTTCCTTCCTCCCCCCCGGTGGCGGTTAGTGCCAGCCGATGGCCCATCCCTGGCCGGCCGACTGCGTGGAGTTGATCAGTCAACTCAACCCCCTCATCCAGCCCCTCCCTCCCACTCCCCAACAGTTCTCCTTCCTCACAGCCCACTTTCCACCCTCCCGGCATCAGCCCCTCAGGCTGCCCACCCCAGTTCTCAACTCCTCCCCCTCACAGTCCCCATCTTTGTTTATTGCAGCTATCCGCCAGCGTGCGTTTCCATCGCCCTTTCATCCGTGTACACGTACGCTGCTCCAGCGTCTGCTTTGGCGGGTCAACCAGCTCCTGTGTTCACCTACAGCTTCCACCCTCCTCACCAGCTTCCCATCGCCCACTTGCCCATTCCCGCTTCGGTTCGAAATTCGAACAAAGCTACCTTTTCCTCGGGAGAGCCGCCCACATGCGGTGCAGGCATGGGTGCCGTTCTCCTCTGGCACCACGTGAACAGTTCAGTATACCTACTGAATGTGGTGGGCTACCCTAATTTATTGCCGACTGCACGTAGCAATCCCTCACGTACGAATTTTTATGGTGGGGACCGCTCCCTATTGATCTCTACGCGCCAGGTGCGGTTAATGGGTCTTACGTACAGCCATGTAGTGGGGCCCGCTACCCCAATGGTCTTATTACGCCAGGTACGGTTTATGGGTCTTACGCACAGCCATCTGGTAGGGCCCACTCCCCCATAATCACATAGCGCCAGGCACTGTCTATGGAATTTATGCCCAGCCGTTTGGTAGCCCCCCCTAACATGGCATTTTACTCACCTAGTTCTCTCCGCAACTTTTACGCGTCTGACCCCCTCTCCGCATATTCCCAGCCCTTATCCTCCGATCCTTCAGGCGGACCCAGCCACTCTACGCCCGACCTCCACGTGCAGTACTCCCTCGACGCCAACCATCCTCTCGACCCATCCTCTACGCTCTACGCCTCCTCTTACACCGATCTTCCTCTCGCCCCATCCACTGTGCTGAACGCCCATTCTAACACACCTCCCTGTCAAACCACCCAGGCCCTCAACCTCCACATTCCTCCAGCCTTCCCCAACGTTGGCCCCCCCATCCCGGGCATCCCATCTGAGCCCTCCGGTCCCCTCATGTTCCTTCTATTATTCCCTCAGGGGCCCCCGGTCTCCCCATGTACCCTCGGTTATTTCCCCTATCGCATCTTTGATTATTGCAGACCGCCCCCGGGATCCCAACCTTCTCGCCCTCTGCACGTCTGTGTACCACAAAGTTACCACGTCCTTATTACCTCTAAGTAAGTATGTTGGTTCTCTCTCGACCTATTATTCGTACCAAAAAAAACCAGGGTATGCTAAGGATAATAGGCCCACAAATGTCCTCTGTTGAGCACAAATGTCCTCCGTAGACCATAATTGTTGTACTAAGTTTCCTAGTACATGCGCCTCATCATGCCCCGGGAGCCCAGCTGTTCTATGGCATTCTTTCTCCCGATACTAGGAACTTCCATGGCCACCTTACTGTGGAATTGTTCTAAGTATCCTCATCAAACTTGTTATCCGTACCTAAAACCAAGGTATACCAAGGGTAGCAAGTCCACAAACGGTCCCCAGTGGGGAAATACCACAATGCCACAAGCACAATAAGCAAAACAAATGAAGGGTAAAATAAAGCATACTCTTTTGTTTGGAAGGCAAAAATACTACATATTCTGGGGACCACGTCCCACTTAAAAAGGAAAAGAACGAAAACAAAAAGAAGAAAAAAGCCGACTATTGTTCGACAATACATAGTGCCCTGAGACGATCCCTCAACAAGGCAGTCGACCGCTCAAATCTCTGTTTAGACCGACGTTCAGCCTCCTGAGTCAGCAGTGCCGCATCTTCCAGGGGTGCGTGAGCCCGCCAGCCCTCCTTAAACTTCTTCAGAGCACGTTCCATGTTGGCAGAAGCTCTGAAAATCCTGTCGGCATCCTGAATAATCAGCTCTTTGTCCGTACGAGAAGCTTTAAGCTCAGACTCCAAGAAGGCCAGCTTCTTCTGAAGTTCGAAAATATGCTTCCTTGTATCGATTACTCCCTGGGAGGCGGCCGCTTCCTGAGCCCTGCAAACCTCGCTCAGGTGGTTCAGCTGGTCGTACAAGAGAGACAGGTCGCCAAGGACCTTTATTATAACCGGCTTAGATGTATCTCGTGCCAGCCTTATCTTCTCCATGGCGGTGGTGAGGAACCCCCGCTCCTGATCAATTGCTGCCGACAAATCACCTTATCGCAGCACTTAAAATTAGGCCACAAGCTGATCAGCCTCCAATAGTTTTGTCTCCAGAAGCGCAGCTATCCCTTCCCCGCCAGGAAGGGTTTTAAGAATGTCAATTTGTCCCCGGGCAAATTGCTGGGCCAAAGCGAAAGGGGTCCTCCTCTCCACAGCAGCTTCTACTCCTCTCTTCAAATGGCGGTAGAAACTATCAACCACATCCTGCGACACCTCGTCCAGAACTTTCATAGAGGACAGTATCAAAGGAAGTGTGGCTGGCAGTGTCGTAGAAGACGCAACAGAACTTGTCGTCCCTGCTGTAAGAAAAATAAATTCTGAGCAAAAGGACGCTTGAACAGCGGCCAATTCTTCCTTCGCGGCCCGAACAACCTGGATACTCGGTAAAGCTGAGAGGTCAACCCCCAAAGTCATACGAGCAGAGGAAGATACAGGGACCATTGCTCCTTGTCTAGGCTGTCTCGCCATATGACCTCCCGAACTCGATCCGGCGGGAGGCTCATCAAGATAAGTCAGAAGAGGAGGAGGCACGCTCCCTTCTGCCAAATCCCCGCTAGCAGAGCCTACCTTAACAAAGTCTGTCATCGACACTGAAAGGGCAGGACCTGTATGTCCAGAGCAACCATCAATCAATGTAACCCGAAGGATGTGATAATAGAGCGAATGGGCCTCCTCATTAGTCAAAATTTGGCTTATCTTACCAGGGACGGGTTGTGGAGGCTGAGATTCGCTCACAACCGCCATAGTCCCCTCACCGGTAACCCTTAAGTCGAATCCGGCTGGGTCTTCTGCCTAGGCCGCCACGGAAGGAGGTACGACTGGATCAGCGTCACTCTGATGGAATTCAACAGTTTCGAGGACATGTTCATCGGAGCCCCCGTCATCTCGAGTCGCGACCTCAGCACCGTGAGATCCCTCAGCCGCAATCGAGGGAGCCCCGGTAGAAATAATCCCGGCACACATGTCACTGATCAAAGTGTTCAGGGCTGGATCGACTTCAAAAACAATAGCCGGTTCGCGAGATTCCTCTTCTTCTGACGCCTACGAGAGGAAAGGAAAATGATTATGGTCAAAGTTCAGGAAAAAAGAAGAACTGAATAAAGAAAGTAGTAGCTCGATTTACCTCTAAAGAGGGGTCCGCCAACAGGGGAGATTTGCCTGCTACGTTTTCGTACATGGCCAGGTACAACAGGCGGTTGATCCGCCACCATCTCATCCGATATAATAGGCGGCTGATCCGCCCCAACATCTTCCACCGAAAGGGAAGAGTTATCCGCATCATGCTCATCATTCTCTTCGTCCACAGTGGTGGACTCCGAGTCAGGCACGGAAACTGTGTTCGCCTTCCTCTTCCTTTTTTTAGACCCCTGGGGCTTCTCTACCAAGCCAGTACCCACGATAAAATTGGTACTCGGATCGAAACTGACGGGAGGCTTGTTCGCTGTAACATGATATAAGGCCGCCATATAAAAAATCTCCCATGGCACCTCGCTATCAGGGACTGAAAAGGTGGTTCGAGTATGAACCGTGTCGTAACAATGCCATGCCCTGATACCGTCCAGGACGCTACCTTCAAAGCCCAGGCAAGAGCTGGGACTGTCCAAAAATACTTGGCTATACCCGAACTTGCGAAAAAACCTATCGGGCAAGTAGGACTCCATGTAGACGTTGTTGCGATTATGATATACCAGGTGCGCTGGGCGATATTACGCAGCCAAAGGAGCATTTTTTCAGGTAAGAGGAGAGGGGGTTCGGTACCATCAATATGTGCGCTCCTCACCTCTTCAGTAGTAAAATGAGGTACGGTCACAAAAAAATCGTATCCGTCCACTCTCGCAAGCGCTCTCCGACAGGCTGGCATGGTGCTATACTCCCAGGGCTGATGGTAGAATCGGAAAATGAAAGCGTCATCAGCCGTAACGCCATCTTCTCCTCCAGGCCTCATCAAAGACCGGCAGTGCATTAGCAGCCACCCCATTAGATAATGGTATGGCAGCTCTACGCGCTCAAAATCTATCGTCGTGTCACTAGCGATGACCTTCACCGAAAAGGCGCGAAGGCCATGGTGTATGCTGCACACCATGGCCGGAAGAAGGGCCAATTTGACCATAAAAACTAGCTTTACGGCAGGAAGGATAAAGTGGCGACTGATCCACTCAATAGAACCTTCCCCTCCGGAAACTACGCAATTCCGCAGCCACACCATCAGAAATCCTGCAAGGAGCGTCTTCTCCGACAGTCGCTGAGTACTGTGATAAAAATAACTAAAGGAGTCAGTCTTACTCCCAAAGGTGTTGCCCGTAGACCTCGATCTCTTGGCAGTCGACACCAAGTGTTGTACCTCCTCACGAGTCTGAGGATCTCGGGAAGAAACCCGTCCTGAGGCACCGAGTGTGAAAAGATATGCGACCCAGGTGGTGGTGTGAGGAGTGCTCCCTTCCGAGCTACCGTCTTTCTTGATAATCATCTGATGACAAGTACTGTGGTGACATAGCAATTCCCGATACATGGCAACAAAGCCCGGGAACTGCCGATCCAAATCCTCGAGCTCTTCGCTCGTAGGGGTGTACACTTCAAGGACTTCCTCCTCCAAGGGCATCTTGGAGACAACGTACATCTCATGAAGAGCAAGTCCCAGCTCCCCTCCGGGCGTAAAGAAGGTACCCGTCCTCCGGTTGAACATCTCCAGGAGAGCCATAAACAACGATTTATTTATGGGCAGACCATGACAGGTGCCCCGAATGGCGTGGTAAAGGCCGATCTCCTGCATGAAAGCCTCATACTTCTGCAGAATCTACGTGGTCAAGTTGGCCCACGAAGGGATAGGGTTTATCCAGTTCACCAATGCCAACCGGCCAACGGGATAAGACCATTTTCGAGCAAGCTGGTTCAAGAAGGTATCAGCTTGGGTGTACGTAAAATTAGGACCCGTTACGTTTATGAAGGAACCCGAAGCAAGTCCCATTACGTACCGATTGAATGGTTCCTTTCCCGGATACGCTGACCCCAAATTCTTATTGTAATGGATGTTTTCCACAAACATCCCCGACTAGCTGGGAGTCAATGTGTCTATCATCTTTCTGTCTAACGGTAGCATATTGAACCAAGACAGAGGAAAATGATGCTCTATCGGAGGGATATGGATCTCCACCTCATCAAGAGTGAAGTCCCAGCTCTCGGATATATCCAGCGCCCGGGTGTTCTTCACAGACAAAGCATCCCCAAAGAGGAACGCAGGCTTCAGGTATTCTCCGTCCAATTGCCCCGAGTTTATCATGGCGCAGAGGAAGTGAAAGGACTGCTTCTTGATAGCATTTAGCCTCCCCAAAGGCTCTTTTGGAAACTGGTTCGTCATATACTCGACTATATGATCGTACCTATAGTCCATAGCAGATTGGGCGCGCCCCACCAGAAGTTCTCCAGCAGCATTCACTGGCAAATTCACTGAAGAAGGAAAGAAAGAAACAAATCAAAAGATGGCTAAAACAAAACTACTAAGTGCTTTGGTTTACATGAGTCTATGCGGCTTTATTTAGAGACAAGCTTATGCGGCTCTATTTACAAGCTTATGCAGCACCGAGTAGCGTAAGCCTATGCGGCTCTGCTTAGCGTGGGCTTATGCGGTTCTACTTAACGGAGGATTATACAGCTCATTTCAGGGGAGCTCATGCGGCTCGATGCAGCACAGCCTCATGCGGCCCAATTCAGAGGAACTTATGCGGGCTCGATTCAGAGGGACTCATGTGCCCTGTTCGAAGGGTCATCATGCGGTCCAGTTCGTGAAGCGTCTAGGCGGCCACTAGACAACTCCTATGCGGCTCGGACATGTTATATACCCCATGTGGCTCGGAATGGGACGCACATGTGGCCCAAACAAATTGAATAGGTTCGACAAAAATGAGGAATACATTAAAGGCTTGTGCATAAAGCATGCAACAGAGCCGTCTTTGTTCAAAAGATACGATCTTCCCCAAACCCTAACCAGCAATAGGGGGTGAACGTCGGGGTGGACTTCAGGCGCCGGGGCTGACGAAGAAGCCACACCCTTTCCCTTCGCCGCGGCAGTAGAAGCTTTCGGGGCCATTGTCAATGATGATCGGAGAAGGAAGGACAGCAACAGCTTAGGGCAAGAGAAGAGGAAGACAAAAAAAGGCAAAGAAGTTTATGTGTCCTAACAACACCCTATTTATAGGTAGATATAGGGGGCACGTGGACCGATAAACTGCTTCGGGTCGTGTGCTGCAGGCAAAACCGACTCCTCGGATTTTGCTTCCTCTCTCATAAAGAAGATTCATCAAAGCACGAAATCCAAATATTTAATGAACCGACTCTTGGGATTCCCCCTAAAGACAGCTCCAAATCATAACGGATCAAGAGCAATTAATGTCGCCTAGATGGCAGAGAGAACAACATGCGGCCAGAAGCGATCCATGCGGCCAGAGCAGTTCATACGGCTAGGGAGTTTATACGGCCAGACAAGCCATGCGGCCAAGAACATCCTATGCGGCTAGCGGAGCTCATATAGCCATGCTTCTTATTCAAAGTATTCCAATTTTTCAAATTGAAAACTTTGAAGGGGGTCTTGTAGAAGCATGAAAAAGAACAGAAGAAGCCCATGTGGCTCAAAACAGAAGAAGCCCATGCGGCTTAAAGCAGAAGGAGCCTTATACGGCACAGGAATCTATTAAAGCCTTATGCGGCTCAGAAACTCTTCAATAAGCCTCATGCGGCTCAGGCAAAGATCATGTGACACTATGCAACTTGTCTTTACAGCTGGCCATAAAGTGACCGCTCTCATTAAATGCTCTGACGTAAAGTAACTCTGATATTAAAGCTGAAATGATGACATGACGGCGTATTCCTCCGAAAACAAAGAAAATCCCCTTTGCAGCTGGCACGATCCACCAACTACAAAGCTCCTCATGCAGCTGCCACCACCCTATGCGGCTGATGCTCGCATGCGGCTCGGAACGTGAAGACCCCCGTCATGCGGCTCAAAATATGAACAGTCACCCCATGCGGCCGCTGTTCTCATGTGGCTCGGATCATGGGGATCATCTCCATGCGGCTCAAATATCGAAAGGTCACGCCCATGCAACCTTGACACATGGTTAGTCCTATGCGGCTCAATTGGAAACCACCCTCATATGGCTCAGATATCGGAGGCTACACCAATGCGGCGGCCACCTTCATGCAGTTCAGAACTTAAGAAGCTACCCTCATGCGGCTTTGACACGTGGCAGAAGATCAGTTTCCCACGTGGCACTAAATCAATTAAGAGTCATCAACAAATCTCGACGACCAGATTTAGTATAATCATCATAATTACCCGAATCAAAGCAGATTTATTACAATCGCGACACGTGGCAGGAGATCCGGGCTTTCCAAGATTCATGACAATCAACATTAAATGCCCATACAAATTTGACACAATCAGCATTAATTGTCCAGATCCGCTACAATCAAGATTAGTGGTCCAGATTAATTGCCAACAAAATAGGATCAAGGAAAATGGCAATTAAATCCCCAAGCCGCCGACTTTTTAGGGTAATTATTGCAAACCCTAATGATGACACCCCACTTCTATAAATAGCAAGGTGCCATTCCCTAGCAAAAGATCCCCGATCCAAAACCAAAAAAAAATATATAGCAAGGTGCCATTCCCTTGTAAAGGAGATCCTCTCCACCCGGCTGAACACACAGAGAGACAAAGACGCGCACAGAAGAGTCTTCCCATCTCGAGAGGAGTTCTTCACTGGAGCCAAGGCTACGTCTGATCGTCCAAGGAGTAAGGCAGAGCGGCCGTCGCTTTCCCGAGCCTCTACCATCACCCCCAGAATAAAAATTAAACAATCGTACTTAGATTGCTGTACTTAGGTTTTTGTCCCTAGGCTTTCTTTGTACGAGCGAGTTTGTAATGTGAAGTAAAAGTCCAGTCCTCCCATATATATTGTTCTATTCTTTTATAATCAATGACAAACAGTCCGAGCCAGGGGATCCTGCAGGGGTCGCCCTGGACTCTCACCCTCTCCCTCCTCTACTTGTCGTTGGTTCGTCTGTGGTGCCCTCCTCTGCAAGCGGGGCGAGTCCCACTCTTGGGAAGTCGCCACCGGCCATCCCCCAACCGGACTGCATCTCCTAGGCTGCCTCCTCAGACAACACCCACCGTTCCGAGCTGATCCCCACCTCGACTGCCCTCCTCCTTCCAGTAGCTCTTCCCTAGTCCGTTCCTCGGCCGTCCCCCCTCCGACGACCTTCGCAGCCAAGCTATGCCCTGATCTGGCGTCGACCAAGGAGCCTCTCGTCCCAGATATTAATCTTCCGGACATTGAGTACTCTCAGAAGTCATCGGTGCCCTCGGTTCCATTCATCGACTTGGAGATATCCGCACTAGCGAATTTATTCCCTCGCTCTCTCATCCTCAAATTTTCATCCGGATGTCCCAAGCTCCCTAGAGTACAGGAGACGATAGCCAGCTGGAGACTCACTGTGGATTACCATATAGCTCTTCTTGATCCCAAATACAATCTTCTTTACCTCTCATTCGAGTTAGACCACAAGACAGTCTGGTCCAAAGGCACGTGCAGGATCGATTCCCATCAGATGAAGATCATCAAGTGGTCAGCTAGCTGTAGCACTAAAGAAGACTCAGCGACTGTCGCCGTCTGGATCACTCTGCCTAATCTGCCCCATATTTCCTTCATCCCAGCAGCTCTCAGGCGCATCGCTAACTCTTTCGGCACGTATGTGGCCTCAGCACCTGAGACCAACAACCTCACCAATGCCCACTATGCCAAAATATGTGTGGAACTTAACCTCACCACCGAACTACCCAAGTTTATCAACAACAAGCTGGGCAACCGAACCCATACCCAACAAATCCTCTATGATAACCACATCATGTTCTGTAACCACTGTCACTTAAGAGGTCATCTCCCGAAGCACTGCCATCGACTTCATCCAAAACTAAAGAAGAAACTGTCCAGAAAAGATAATGAGCTAACTGAGAAGAGGACACCTATGCCACCTCTCCTACCCCGCCTAAATTTGTACACTCGATTCGACTCCGGAGGTGCCTCGTCTGACAGGAGCGAATCTTCCAGCACAGCATTGATCCCACACAGCACCCAAGCTCTCACCATATCCAACCAACTCGATGCCCTTGATTCGGAGGACGTGGAAGACCCAGAGGAGACAGCCTCTCCTCCAGCCGATCGCACGCTCACCGAGATTCTTCCCATTCCAAAAGGCGTAGAATAGTTCACCGACATCACCGAAGCTAACCAACAGCTCACCATCGAGGACCCTGTGGTAGAGGTCCTAGCTATTCTAGGGCCAGACCTAGTTCAGAGAGGGCTCCAGGTCCTTGCCGCGGGTGTCCCTCTTCAGCAAACTAATCTTCTGACAGGGAGCACCAGTGACTCCATAATAATCCCACCAGAGAATCCTATCCTGGACTCTGCCGGAGAATCAGTCAATCAGCAACTGACCCCGCTGGAGCAGTCATGTAACGATTACCCCCCTCAACGGAAGCAGGACCTTCTACGTCGAACGAGGCCAGTACAAACCACGGACCCACTGTAACCACTACCATCCAAACCAGATCTGCCGTCAAGCGGAACAAAAAAAAACCCCCACAACATCCTTAATGCTTAACATCCTATCCTGGAATGTTCGCGGTCTGGCGAACAAACCAACGTTAAGGAGAATAACCAACCAGCAAAAAATCCAGAAGATAGACATCCTCATCATTCTCTAACCCAAAATCTCCCCCAAAAAGATTAAAATCCATCCAACTGCAACTAGGCCTTCCCATGGCCATAGCTGGCAGACACGACATTTGGATACTCTACACGAACGACGTTAAATTAGGAGTCATCTAGGACTCCCGGTAGGCCCTCTCCTGTTGGTTCGATCATCCAAAAATTTTTAATTGCGCCATCCTGTCAGCGGTCCATGGCAGCTGCGATGTTGCGGAGAGAAAACAACTCTGGAAAGACCTCCTTGACATCCATCACCTCCATACCAACTTCCCTTGGCTTTGCATTGGGGACTTCAATGCGATCACCTACAGCACGAAGAAAACTGGGGGCCGCCCTCCACCTGCTTCGGCCATGCTTGACTTCAACAACTTCATCTTCAATGCCCACTTAACCACTCTCTAGTTCACTGGCAATGCATTCACCTGGTGCAACAGCAGGATGGCGACCGTCGTCAATACTTTAGGCTAGACAGGGCCCTCACGAACGCGTTCTGGCACAGAATGGGGATCACCACCAATCTGTTCCACCTCAACTCCACAAAATCTGACCAGAACCCCTTATTGGTTGAGATAAAAAATAAGACTAACTCATCCAAAAAGAGCTTCTAGTTCCTCGACTTCTGGACCGGGCACCCCCACTTCCTGGGCATCGTTGCGGAAGCATGGAATTGCGAGGAATCCCCCAACCCCATAATTCAGGTTACCAACAAGCTCAAAGCTACTAGGAAAGCCTTGTCCGTTTGGAGCAAGCTTGCCTACGGAGATATCTTTCAAGCCGTTCGCGTCGCCGAGGACGACGTCACCCGCGCCGAAGCCCTGATCGTCACGGATCGCTCCCTAGCGGCTCGGAGAGCCCTCAACCTCACCAAGGCTATGCTTAAATTCAGGATCAAAGTGGAGACCGATTTCTGGAAATAGAAAGCGAGGTTGAAATGACAACGAGGGGGATAAAAACTCGAAGTACTTTCATGCCCGCGTTAACGGGCGCAAACAGAAGCTCTCGATTCACAGGACAGCTGATGACAATGGGAACATCATCACCGACCAAAAGAGCATCCATGAGGCCGCCACGAATTTCTATTCCAAACTATTCTCCAAAGAGATGGTTCACAAAGATAGATCATTTCTATACCAAATCCCCCTCCTCATTAACGACAACGACAACGCCCTGTTGAACCGCCCTCCCTCTGTCCAGGAAGTTAAAGATACAGTGTGGGCTATGAACGAGCATAGTGCTCCAGGCCCGGACTGGTTTTCGGGGGTATTCTTCCGTACATGCTGGGATATTATCAAGCAAGACATCACCGAAGCGGCGATCGCTTTCTTCGAAGGTGCTATATACCCTAAAGCTATTTCTAGTGCCAACCTGATCCTAATACCAAAAAACCAACCCGGAGTCCTTCCATTACTTTCGACCAATCAGTCTTTGTAACTAGATCATATCCAAGGTCATCGCGACCAGAATGGCGGGTATTCTTTCCAAGATAATCTCAGAGGAGCAAAGCGGGTTTTTTCGCGGGAGGAACATCCAAGACAATATTATGCTGGCCCAAGAGTTAATCACCTGCATGAAATTTTTGGTGAGGGGAGGCAACATTGTCGTCAAAATCGACATGGATAAAACCTATGACAGACAGGATTGGCAATTTATGATCTGGGTTTTCAGAGCTTTCGAATTTTCAGAAACTTGGACCAATATCGTCTGGAGATCCATCAGTAACTCGTGGTTCTCGACTGTCATCAATGGCCACACTGACAGGTTTTTTAAATCCCATCGTGAGGTGAGACAAGGAGACCTACTTTCCTCCACAATCTTTATCATAGCTGCTGACGCTCTGAGTAGGAACCTCAACAATATGGTCAACACCCCTAACTTCCAGCACTATCATACTTCCAACGGCTGCCCTATCATCACCCATCTGGCATTCGAAGGCACCTTCTCATCTTCTATTCCAAAAATGAAGGCACGGTGGCAGTGGTTCATAATACCCTGATGAGATACTCTAGATGCTCAGGCCAGAAAATTAATCACTCCAAGAGCGTTATCTATGCCCACCACAACACCAATAGAGAGCACGCCAACAACCTCTCCAACTTAACTTCCTTCTCAGTTGCCAAGCCCCCGTTTAACTATCTCGGTTGCCCTTTGTGTACGGGAAATCCAATAGAGGCATTTTCGAGGACTTAATCACCAGAATTAGGAAACTGGAAGGTTGGCACAATGCCACCTTATCCCCGGTGGCAAGATCATCCTCATCAATCATGTGCTATCCTCCATCCCCATCCACATCCTAGCTGCGTGCTCGCCGCCCATTAAGGTTCTCTCTTCGATCGAACAGATCTTTTATAATTTTTTCTGGGGGCATAGCAACGGCCAGGATAAGCATCACTGGTCTGCCTGGGATTCTATGGCTCACCCGACAGGCGGGGGGATTGGGATTCTCCAAACTCACTCACATTGTTAAAGTATTTTCGACGAAACTGTGGTGGAAACTCCGCACGAGCAACACTTATGGAGCAGGTTTTTGAAGCCAAATACTTCAAACACATACACCCCTCTGTGGCCATATCCAACTGCAGATCCTCAGCGCTTGGCGTCGCATCCTTACCGGCCGTGACCTTGCCGAGCCCGCAATAAGACTCCAGCTGGGAGCGGACAACTCAAACCCATTCCTTGAGCGATGGGTTGGAGACAGTTTGATCCCGAGTCTTACAGAGACCCCGAGATATTGTAGGATTAGAGACCTGTGGAACCCCTCTACCGACGACTGGAACTGGGACCAGGTTCGTCAGTGGTCCGGTAACGATACGGTAGATGGCATCCGCGAGAGAGGGTTATGCATCAGTGGCGAGGAGATGCGTTGAGATGGTCCCTCGAGGCGACGGGGGCATTCTCGTTGTGGTCGGCGAGAATCGCTATCCAGGGTGTCGGTCGGCCATACATCCCCATAGCACACTATTGGCATTCTGCATCCCTAAGAACTGGTCCTTCCTCTTGTGGAGAGTCATCCAAAAGAAACTGTCGACAGACGACATCCTTAACACCATCGGGATTAGCTTAGCATCAGCTTGCTCCTGCTGCTCTGAGCATCAAACGGAGACTATCGATCACATCTTCCCCAGGGGACGCTACCAAATAGGACATGGACTACCCTTAACCAGCTATTCAGCATTGAGCAGAGCGGTGGACGCTTCTACGATCTACTGACTTCCTGGGGTTCTGTCTCCCATAGCCACCAGATCATCGCAGCGGCCGCCACTTGGGTCATTTGGAAGAATCACAACAAGACGAGATACGATGGTCACCTATACTCGGCAGACCAGCTCTTACGGGATGTTACCCGCCAATACCGTAAGCGGAGCACCCTGTGTTTCTACAGTTCGAGAGCATTCTGGTCGTGCTAACCCCAGCCCCTGGCGATTGTTTTGTTTTT